>JACBKR010006455.1:0-12449 GCA_014218235.1 Colocasia esculenta
AACCTCATCTCTCAAGAAATGATGCCTAATTTCAATATGCTTGGTTCTAGAATGTTGAATGGGGTTTTTAGACAGATTTATTGCACTTGTATTATCACATAGGATGGGTACACAACCTAAATCTTGGTTGTAATCGAGAAGTTGATGTTTCACCCAGAGAATCTGAGTTCCACACCTACCAGCTGCAACATACTCAGCCTCTGCAGTTGACAGAGCAACTGAATGTTGCTTCTTAGAAGCCCAAGAAATTAGGCACCCACCTAGGAATAAACACAAGCCACTTGTGCTTTTTCTATCTAATTTACACCCAGCATAGTCAGCATCACAATAAGCAATCAAATCTAGCTTGCATTAGAGGATACCAAATTCCTAATTCACATGTTCCAACAAGATATTTGAAAATTCTTTTAACAGCTAACATGTGACTTTCCTTAGGATTAGACTGAAATCTAGCACACAAACACACACTGAACTGAATATCTGGTCTAGAAGTTGTAAGATAGAGTAGAGAGCCAATCATACCTCTGTAGGTCTTTGGGTCTACTGACTTACCATTTGAGTCCTCTTCTAGCTTAGCATTTATAGCAATAGGTGTGCTTGAATGCTTGAGATTCAAAAGTCAACCTTTTGAGAAGTTCTTGACATACTTACTTGCTTGACTGATGAAGATCCCTTCAGATGTTTGGTTAACCTGCAATCCCAAGAAAATGTTAGATCTCCCATTAAACTCATTTCAAATTCATTCTTCATTTGATTTGAAAATTCAGTGCATAGGCCTTTATTGGTGGAGCCAAATATTATGTCATCAACATAAATTTGGACCACAATTATTTAATTTTTGACTGTTTTTGTGAACAAAGTCTGATCAACAGTTCCTCTGGAGTATCCTTTTTCAAGCAAAAAGGTACTCAAACGGTCATACCAAGCTCTTGGAGCTTGTTTAAGACCATAGAGAGCCTTATTAAGCTTGAAAACATGGTTAGGATGTTTTCATTTTCAAATCCAGGAGGTTGTTCAACAAAAACATTTTCCTTAATTATCCATTTAAAAAGCACTTTTGACATCCTTTGATAAACTTTGAAATTCATGGAGGATGCAAAAGCAAGGAAAATTCTAACTGCTTCTAGTCTAGCTACAGGGGCATATGATTCTTCAAAATCAATTCCAAATTCTTGATTGTACCCCTTTGCAACTAGCCTAGCTTTATTTCTAATTACCTGACCAGATTCATTCAATTTGTTTCTGAAAACCCATCTAGTGCCAATGACTGTTTGGTCACTAGGTCTAGGTACTAATTCCCATACTTGATTTCTTTCAAATTGATGAAGTTCATCATGCATGACATTTATCCAATCAGAACTTGATATGCTTCATCAATTGACTTTGGTTCAATTTGGGAAATTAGAGCTAGTGGGTCTTCTTCAATATCATGAAGGAATGATGATCTAGTCCTAACTCTATCATGAACATTGCCAACTACATTCTAAGGGTGATCTTTCAAAATCGATGTTCAGAATTACCTGTTGAGAAGTACCCACTTCTGGGACAATGTTACCTGAACCACTTGAAGATGGTGTGTTCAGGTTCTCTTCAATGTTTTCAAACTCCTCAACAGTTGGTGAAGAGTCCACAACAAATTCATCCTCTTCAGTGTCTTGTCTTTCCCTGCAAGATTTAGAATTATCAGTTGAAAAGGAATTTTCATCAAAGATTACATGTGGAGATTCTTCAACAGTTTTAGTTTTAAGAATGTACACCTTGAAAGCCTTGACACCTCAGAATAGCCAAGGAAGATGGCTTCCTGACTTTTAGCATCAAATTTGTCAAGGTTTTCTTTGTTATTGTTGTGTACAAAGCATTTGCACCCAAAAGTTTTGAAATAAGATACAGTTGGCTTTTTTGTTTTTCAATAATTCATAGGGTTTTTCTGATTTTTGGTCTGACCAATGCTCTATTTAGAATATGATTGGCTGTGTTTACAGCTTCAGCCCAAAGGATTTGGGCAAGTTACTTCCTAGAGCATGGATCTAGCCATTTCCACAAGAGTTCTATTCTTTCTTTCCACAACTCCATTTTGTTCTGGAGTTCTTGGTGAAGAAAACTTGTGGAATATTTGAAATTCAGCACATAAATCAAAAAAGATGTGTTCTCAAATTCACCCCCATGATCAGTCAAAATATTTTTGATTTTATATGGATAGTTGTTAAGACAGTGGTACAGAAGTTCCTGAATTCAAGACAAGTATCACTTTTGTGGGACAGAAAAATAACCCAAGTAAATCTAGTAAAATCATCAATGATTACAAACCCATATCTTTTACCACTAAGACTTAGAATTCTTGTAGGGCCAAAGAGGTCCATGTGAAGTAATTCTAGTGGCCTAGATGTGAGTACCTCATTGAAGTTTTTAAATGATTTTCTTGTTTGTTTTCCTTTAGCACAAATCCCACAAATTTGATTTTCAACATTAGAGAATGATTCAGGAAGACCCTTAACCAAATTCAATCTTAACAACTTATTCATTGTTCTGAAACTTGCATGGCCAAGTCTTTGTGCCAAGTCTTTTTCAATCCATGCAATTTCATCTTTATTTGCAACAAAGCAAAGATTTTTAGAAAAGTTTTTATTTAGGTTGATCATGTAGACATTGTTTTTCCTTTTTCCAAGAATTTGATTTTATCAGTTGATGAATCATTATCTTACAAAAATCAGATTCAAACACAACTTTGTGACCTTTGTCACATAGTTGGCTGATACTGAGCAGATTATAATCAAGACCATCAACTAGTAAAACATTATCTACAGAGTTTGAGGAAGTTTGACCAACCTTACCAGATCCTATGATCTTTCCTTTATTTTTACCTCCAAAAGTTACTGACCCTCCCTCCTTTTCATCAGAATGAGAATTGGCTCTGTCTCCTGTCATGTGTCGTGAACACCCACTGTCAAGAAACCACACATTGGTGTTGGGTGCACGACCTTCCTGCAAAAAGATCAGGGAGAGAAGATTTTGGTACCCAAACAGAGTTGGGACCATCAGAATGTTTGAACATTGTTAGTAAATCTTTTCTCACCCAAATTTGACTTGTTTTTTATTTTCGTTTTGTTTCATTGGTGTTTTCAGTCTTTTTCAGTTTGTTCTTTTCCTTAGGAATGAAAGCACCAACATTTTTGTTTTAGTGGGAGGGGAGTTTTTCATTTGAGCATAGGAGTTCAGATAGGAGGGAATCCATGGATTTTGTTGGTACATCCAAAAGTTTGGATGAAAGAATTGAGGTTGATACCAACAAGGTTTTCATACCATTGGCTCCAAGGATTGGTCCAATCATCTTGAAATGCTGTCTTGGAGGCCAGGTTCTTTATAAATGATTTCCTTTGACTTTTTCTTGTTTTTCAAATTTTATTTGAATTTTGATTGAGTTGTTTGAGCTTTTGATGTTGAGCAGGTCGACCTCTCCATGACTGGTGTCGACACAGCAACCACATAAGTCTTCTTCTTGTGGACTGGTGTCGACCTGTCAGGAGACTGTCGACCTGGTTGTCTTCTTTTGTTTTTGAGTTTTTAATTTGTTTTGTGTTTTGTTTGATGTTTTGTCTGATGTTTGCTTGATTTCTGTGTTCTCAAGATTAGGACCTTTGACAAATTTAATTAATGGTGCTTTGCCCTTTTTCTCACCCGGATTTGTCTTTCTTTGGTTTTTGTTTGTTGAATCCTAATCCATGAGAGGTTGTTGTCATATTTGTTCCTAGCAATGCCTCCAAGTTATCTTTACCTTTTGTGAAGGTTTGGATAACTTCATCCCTTTCTTTTAGCTGGTTTTGAAGAGTTTTAATTTCTTCAATCTTTTGTTGTTTTTTGTTTTTTTTCCATTTCCAGCTTTTCAGATAAGTCTTTGAATTCTTGGTGGCCTTTTGAGAGGCAAGTTTCAGATCATCAATTAGATTCATGAGATTTTCTTTTTCTTCATTTATTTCTGTTATCTCATTTTCTAGCTCACAAGTTCTGTTGTTTGAAGATTGTTATGATAAAGGTTTTCAATTTTTTTTTTGATGTGTTTGTTTTCTTTTCTCATTTCAGAATATTTTTCAACTAGTTCTGCATAACATCCTGCCAATCTTCAACAGTGTAATCTTCAAAAGAAGTGTTTACCTTTTCTTCAGAGTTGTTGGCCATGAAGCAGATTTCCTCACTCTCAGAGCTTGAGGATTTTTTGTCTTCTTCTTCTTCACTTGAATCTTCATCAGACCAAGTGGCTACCATGGCCTTTGGCTTCTTGAACTTCTGGATTTCTTGTGCTTTTCTTTCTTGTTCTCAGGACACTCTCCCTTCATGTGTCCTGGCTTATTACACCTGTAACAAATGACAGTTCGTCAGTTTTTTGATTCTTGTTTAAATTAGAAGAGGAAGTGTTTCTTTTACCTGTGGAAAACTTCTTTTTCCCAGACATTTTTCCTTTTCTATATTTCAAGAATTTTCTGAATTGCCTGGTCATGAGGGCAATTTCATCCTCATTTGACTCAGACTCCTCAGAACTTGTCTTTTCTTGACTTTTGTCTTTGTTACTTGAAGAGGCCTTAAGTGCCATTGGCTTGGTCTTAATTATATGTTCTTCATTTCTTTTCAAATTATTTCATATGTCATTAAGGATCCTATCAATTCATCCAAAGACATTTTGGACAAATCTTTAGAATCTTCAATGACAGTGGCCTTTTGTGCCAATAAAGAGAGTGAACGTAAGATTTTCCTTACCAAGTCTGCATCTGTGTAGTCCTTACCTAAGGCCTTGAGTCCATTGACAATAACCATGAACCTGGCAAACATTTCAGAAATTGTTTCATTAGACTTCATCATAAACAATTCATATTCTGAAACAAGAATATTTGCCTTAGTTTCCTTCACTTGTGATGTTCCCTCATAAAGTAATTCGAGTTTATCCCACATCTCTTTGGCAGATTTGCACATTGAGATTCTCGAATACTCTTTGGGATGAACAGCACATTGAATCATGTTCATGGCACTATAATTCAATGTGGCTTTTCTTATTTGTTCCCTAGTCCAGGTTCTTCCTCTCCCTGGTTTTCATAGGGACCAACCTCAACCACTTTCCAAATTTCATAGTTCTGGCTGGGCTCTTAGAAAGACTTGCATTCTATTTTTCCAATATGAATAGTCCGTTCCATTAAAGAATGGTGGCCTATTTATGGAATGCCCCTCAGCTATGAAACCTTTGGAATCCATTGAGTTAAAAAGAAAGCACAGAAGAATACTTAGCAAACAAGCAAACAATCAAGCAATCAGACACACAATACTCAAAACTGCTCAAATCAATCAGATCAAGTATAAACCCGCTCTGATACCAATTGAAGGATCGAGGAAAAGGTGGATAAGATCTAGAAGGGGGGGATGAAAGATCTATGCCACTCTATGCGGAAGCTTAAGCAATTTAAAATGCTTTGAATCAGAGGCAATTTTAACAGTGAAAAACACAGATCTGATGAGATATTAAGTGAGTTGATAAAATAGATGTGAAACCAGTTGATTAAGTGAATCTTGAAGATCCTATGCAAGCATCTAACGGATAATAGAATCAAACCACAAATAGACAAGTGCACAGAGATTTTTAGGTGGTTCGGAAATCACCCATGTGATTCCTACATCCACCCCACACCCAGTGAGGATTCACTAAACAACTTGGGTAACACCCCCACTGGAGCCAGACAACTCCAACACTTGAGTTTACAACTCACACACCTCTAGAGCAAGACTACTCTAGATCCCTGAGCAAGACTGCTCAAACCACACTTGAGCTCGACGACTCAAACTGAGCACATGGCTCACAAACAACTATGCTAGACACCAACACCGACATGGATCTTCTAGCAGCAGATCATGTCACACATGAGAACATTCATGAGAGTTATGCAGAAGCACTTGCACAATCTCAAGATGTCTCAGAAGAACAAAAGTACATTAGAATTGTATGAAAAACTTTGTTCTTCAGTGTACTCCCTTGTAGAAGCTCAGATTGGGAAGAGACTTGAATCCTTGAAGTCCCAGCCGATGCTCTGCTCTTTTGAACTTGGGGATCTTCCTTGAAGTCTTCTCCAACGATGCTCCTACTTGATCTGCTTCCTTGAGGTGCTTCAGATGCTTCTTCAACAATCAAACTCCAATTCTCACAGTCGAAATGATGAGAATTGGTCTTCAGAAGACACCAGGAGAGCAGAGGAGGGAGATGAACTCTTCTCGCCGCCAAGGGAACTTTCTGGAGGCTTGGAGAGTTCGTTGGGGTCCTCTCTTGATGGATGGCCAATTGGGGGCCTTTTATACCCAAAGATTCCAAAGATACCCTTTAGGTACAAGGGCACACGATCCTAGGTTGATACCCATCGCCCTAGGCTGACACGTGGCAGACATCCAATTTAAGTTGCAATCTTTCCATAGTGTGTCGACCTGCCCTGGTGGTGGTGTCAACACACTGTCCCAAACCTGAGAAAAGGCTGTTCTGGGAAATGAGTCCAGTGTCGACCTGCTCTGGTGTTGCGTCGACCTGCTGTCCCAATTCTGCAAACATGCTGTTCTGGGAGCTGAGTCCAGTGTCGACCTGCCCTGAGAGTGCGTCGACCTGAGTAGTCAAAATCCTGGAATTTGCAACTCGTGTCGACACACTCTTGACTTGTGTCGACACAGTCTCAACAATTCTTCACCTTTTTGCCTTTGAATCTGGGGTTATGTGTCGACACCATTGTGGGGTGTGTCGACACTTCTTTTGCAAAAAGTGTTTGTACCTGAAAATTAAACACATATATCATTAGTAAAATTTTTTATTATGATACAAATGATAAGTGTGCTTTGAAACATGCTTTTTGAATATGTTTCAGGTGAAATGTGTTTATCATGTTTCAATAATTTGCATTCAAATCACATTTGTCATCATCAAAATAGAGGGAAAATGATATGAAATTACACTCAACCCAACATTTGTTCATTCTATATATTTCCCAACCTCTACCCATTTCTCACCAGGTACTGTATTTAATTTCCTTGACCTAGGTTCCATAGGTATCCCTATTCCTGAGACATATATCCTATTTGGATTTCCTAGGCTCTGATACACTAACTGTCACGTCCCAAGATTACGTAGCGATATTATTTCGAGAATCGAGTCGATATTTCGGACGTGAACAGTCGGCAAATAAGCATCTAGCTAGCACGCACTAAATGTATAACAACATACATCATCATAATAGGGCCCAAATGTTGAACTCAATATAAATTGTATCCAAATCTCAACTTATGTATTAAAAAATGGAACTATTACAACTCTTAGACTATGGGATAACAGACTAGACTCAATAAAAAGGAAAAGTACATAATACTCCTCACTTCCTACTACATTTCTAAACTCTCAAAGCAAATTACTATAACTAGACTCATAGTTGGACACTCTTCACTCGGACGCATTCCCATCCTCGACTAGCTCCTCCTCTTGAACTTCATAGTCACCTAGATTGGGTAAAAGTAGGGAATGAGCAAACTAGCCCAGTAGGATTTATATCTCAATGTGCGGCAATGATGTATGTGATTAGCAATTTAGAACTAGGTAAGCACGATGAATGTCATGATATGCATGTGCGAATAAAACTCATTAAAACATGATACATGAAACAAGCTAGATAGAGTGATCATGATAGAACGAGATCTAGAAGGATGTAAAGAGATAGAACTAGAAATAGATCACTTTGTCCAAGCACGAAGGATTTCACTTGATGTCAAGAACACAAGATATCACTATTTGCAATAAATGCAGGATGGCCATATCACGCAAGCAAGCAAGCAAGAATGTACGAGCACGATCAAGTACACTAATCAGGCACGTAGACACTAATGTACCCAAGAAAAGATCCATCAAGAATGTACACCAGGACACATGTATGTGGTTATTGTATCTATCATTCAACAAGCAAGCAAGACTCCCAGCGCAAATGCAACGCCAGTAATCATTATACCCCATGGTTAACAGTATATTTATGACTCTCATCATTGGGGCTAGACTCGCCGTGCCCGGTCAGCATCTCATGTAAAGTTTTAAATGTAATACCCACAGTAATTAATAATGGCCAGTGAGGTTTTCAAAATGTAGCATGTGTTAACGTCATGTTCATGATGATGATGGGAACAAGTAATAAGTAATTAAACATGATTCATGATAACAATGGTCAAGAGAAAATTCGGTAGCATAACAGTACTATTTATACTTTAATTTAATCTTTACATTATGGCTTTAGTCTAGATTGTAATCACACTCACGAGAACAAGAAGAGAAAGGAAGTGCACGCTATCTCCAGGGAACTTCAATGGTACAACCACTCGTCGCCATGTGGGATCCATGGTCAGAGGAGATTTACGGAGGCCTTGGAGAACAGTTCACTAGTCTACCGACTCGGAACGACCGGTAGAGAGCTTCCAAATTCCCAAGAAAGGGTCTGCCTAGACGTGTAGTGTGTAGTGATGTACGCGTGTCTCAATCAACCATCGTTTTAAACTCGCAGAAAACACTTAACAATATGACATGGAATAAAACTATGCACTTTAACTAATCATGGTTTGCAAGATTTTAAGATAACAATTATCATTTAAACATGGTAGACCAGTAGGAAGATAAATCATAAGTAGCCTGAATGATCACATTATTACCAAAGCAATTAGAATAGTATTCGTGTATTAAGCTTTTTAAATGGGTTTACCACTTTTAAGCCATTAAATAACCACCTGTAATGATCAGAACCTAAGACATGTGAATTACACACTAATATCATATTTAAATAGACCTCATGTATAGCGGTACGATTTGCAAGAAAATAAGTAGTTTCATGTAAAAATCCTGAGATCGCGACGAACACTTGTAAAGGTCGTGACGGGGTCAGATCAGAACGCGACAAGGGGATGTGAAGAACACGACAAGTCAGTCATAACAGGCAGAGAGATAGCGTCGGAGCGCTCGTCGTGTTCAGAACGCGACGGGTTTGCTGTCGCGACAAGATCTCAGAACGCGGCCTATCGGGCTGTCGTGTTCCCAGGGTCTGCGCCTGAATCCGATAGAGAAACGACAGTGCTTTGGATTGCGGACCAGACTTTTCCTATTTTGACACAGGGTTGTTCTAAAATTAATAAGAATTGTATAATGCATGAAAAATAACGAAACTAGTTTTAAACCACCTAGACATGCAAGGGTTCTTCCAGTAAATCGAATTAGAAAACAAGGATGGTTTCGACAGGCTTTAATCAAGTCAAACACAAACGTAAACCCAAGTGCAACCTGAAAACATAGTATCATGCAGCGACCGTCTTACCATGCTTATATCTCTCTAACTATTGACATATAGAAAATGTTCAACACAAGACATGACGATGGAAACTATTAAAAAACTTTCATGTTGTGAGTTTGCTCTAATTCGCTCCCAAATCACATGCAACATATAAAGAACAGAAAAACCCTGACAGTGCGTGACTTGGGGAAAATGCTTATAACTCAAAATCTACTCATTGGAATTCGATGCAACCAGTGGGAATGAAGTTAACTTGATGCTCTACACATTGGTATAGGATATGTTAAGTTTTGGCCCGAGAAAACCTACCTTCTGGGTTGAAGAAGTCCCATTTTTCCAGAAAACCCGTGTTCAGACCACTTGGAGGAAAATGCTTAATACTCCTTGTATCTACATGGAATTTAGACATTCTACTTGGGTTAGACGTAGACTTGACCTTCTTTCCAGGGTATAGGCCTTGCACAGTTTTGTTATGGTTTGACTCACTTTTGGTCGACTTCAAGTAGACGGTTTGTGCAGGTCGCAACAGACGAGAAGGGGAAGAAGATGAGCTTCTTGTGGTCGTTCCACAGCTCTTCAGCCACCAAGAGCTCCTCTGCATGACCCCAGCAAGTTCTAAAACTCGACCCCAAGGTTTGGTGAAGAGTATTTAAGCAACCATGGTGTTTAGGAGTCCTATTATGACTAGGAAAGCTAAGTTGCGGTTTTGACATGTTAGTTTCCTATTTTTGAGGATTTCTTCCTCCCTTTGAGTGTGTGAGGCTTTAGGAAACCTCCCACCATCGTTAAGCACGAATTTGGGTTGCCAAGATTGCAAGTTCTCTTTCCAATTTCATTCTAATTACCTCTTTCTAATTTCAGCTTAATTAAAGTTACGAATTTCTACGCATTTTCTTGCTTCATTTGATTTTTGGGCCAAATGATCTCCATTAGCCCAATTATGATATTGGTTCATTATTATATAATGTTAGAAGTCTCTCCAACACTTTTATTAAATTTTTGTGCGTCGTATTTTCGTGTTAACGGTTTTTTCGACTTGTTTCCTAATTTGGATAATCGGTCACAACAACTCTTAAACCTAGTCCAAATGATTTTTATTGACCCAAATTTCTTGATGGGTCATTAGAGGATATTATTTTAAGTCCGTATATGATTTTTATTTAATTTTCTGACTAATCCAAGTACGTGTGATAATGATTTTTCGTCTTATTCATGATTTATGATAATAAGTCGCGAAACACTTTAAACTTGGCTAATCTGATTTTTATTGGCACAAATTTCTTTGTGGAACATTTAGGAATAATGTGTGGGGTTGATTTATAATTTTTACAGATTTTTCCGATGTGTCTTAGCACATACGATAATGATTCGTATGTTTTAAATACTTTGATATTATGGAAATTATTTATTTCAATTTATTCGAATTTTTATATAGTTAAAATTTTCGGGGTGCTACACTGGTTCTTTTTCCTTTCTTTTATTCTTTGAATCCTTCTCGGTCGATTTTTCTTCTTCTTGAGAATCTTCTGATGTTTGGATAGAACTTCATCTACATCACTATCTTCAAAACCTATAATTTTTGAGCTAGAAGAAGAAGAAGTGGAAGGAGCAGCTTCAACTTTAAGAGCATTAGTACATTTTTTCTTTGATGAGCTCTCAGATAGTCGCTCCATATTAATTTCATGTGCCATGTGGGAACCAATTAGTTTATCAATAGAAAACTTAGTTAGATCGTGGGCTTCTTCAATAGCTGTGACCTTAGGGGTCCATGAAATAGTTAAAGATCTGAGTATTTTTCTAACAGTTTCCTCATCAAAAAGATATTTGGCAAGAGAACTCAGACCAACTACTATGCTCGAAAATCTATTATACATCTGAGTGATATTTTTGTTTGGAAGCATTTTAAATTGCTCATATTGTGATACAAGAATATCTATCCTAGTTTGTTTTACTTTATCTGTTCCTTCATAAGTTATCTGCAGTTTATCCCATATTTCTTTAGCTGATTTACATGCAGATACTCTACTAAATTCTCTTTTGGATAATGCACAACATAAGTAGTTCTTAGCTTTAAAGTTTAAAGATAATTTACTTTTATCTGCTGCTATAATGGCAGTAGTGCTTGGAACAGGAACAATAACATAATCACCTACCTCGATTACCTGCCACAGATCAAAGTTTGTTCCTCGAATGAAGTATTCCATTCTCATCTTCCAATGTGGGTAGTCCTCTCCATTAAAGAATGGAGGTCTAGTGACTGATTGACCTTCGGCATATCCTTGAGCTACCATGGATCTTCTCTAAAATCATTAGATCTTCTTGATTGATCAGAGAACCTCGCTCTGATACCACTTGTTGGCCCTTTTGGTACGGCAGCAAGCTAACCTAGAGGGGGGGGTGAATATGTTTTTCTGAAATTTGAAATAGAAACTTAAACACAGAAAAATATCACTTGAAAGTTTGGTTAGTTTTGTGTGATGAAGAGTAGTAGTGCGGAAGCAAATAAACAATCACATAAATAACACAAGGGATTTATCCTGGTTCGGCCCTTCCCACATGGAAGTCCTACGTCCAGTCCCCATGCAACCTCTTGGGATTTTACTAACCAAGGGTACAGTCCCCCTAAAGGACAATACAACACCCATCACCCCAGCTGGTCTTCTTCTCTTTCCCAAGCAAGAAGGCAGCCCACATCTTTTACAGGTCAAGAAGCCAACCTCCTGGTACAAACCCCAGTGTGGTTCTGCTAGACACAAACCCCTAGCTAGGTTCTACACTGTATACATTCCTTGTAATGAATCGATCAGAGCGCAATGGAAAGCGCGATTCCCTCAGGTAGATATCGTTGCCGGTGGTCGGAATTGAATAAAAACGGAGAACCCGGGTGTAGGAAGATCCGATCTTTAACTTTGCGGGGCTGCGAAACTCCAAAACCCGGGGAGGAGGTAGCGCTGGAGGCACTGGTGCTTCAAGCCGTTCAGGTGTTCGGCCTCTAGACGTATCCACGCGAACTCCAGACGCAGACAGGATCTCCTCGGTCTCCACGCGTCTCCCGGATCTCAGCTCCACCATGTGCCAGGAGAGAGAAGAGGTGGGGACGCCGTAGGAGAGAGAGGAGGA
>JACBKR010006456.1:0-12533 GCA_014218235.1 Colocasia esculenta
AACCCCGGGGGTCCAAAATCCCAAATAGGGATCCAATCGACGTGCCGTTTCTCCGACACGACGGTGGTGGGTTTAAGTGACGTGTACAAACTGACAGAACTCCAATTTGGATCTCCGGATTGGGTTGGCATTCAAAGGACGGATGTAAAAACGGGCGCAAGTATATAAAAGGTTAAACACACAAACCCGGGGGTCCAATCTCAAATAGGGATCCGATCGAGTGTCGTTTTCTCCGACACGATCGGGTGGGTTAAAGTGATGTGTGGGAACTGACGGAATCCAATTTGGATCTCCGGATTAGGTTGAGCATTCAAAGGACGGATCTAAAAACACCCAAGAAAATGATGGATCTAAAAATAGTATTGTATTAAGCTTGAGAAATAATCACATGTTTTAAATTTCATTTTTGAAAATATTGTATGTCTTTTATTTATTATTAATGTTTCTCATTTTAATTTGTTTTAATATAGGATCCAGCTCCAGATGATGACGAGGCAGGGATGCAGACGATCCAGAGACTATGTTGATTTTTGTATTCATTATTCTATTGATTTTATATTATGTATTTTATGATTTTATGTTGATTGTTAGTATTTGTTAAATTATGAATATTGTAGCAGTTTGACATTGTAGCAATGTTGACAAATCATTTTTATTTGTCTATTTAAAAAAAAATATGTGTATTTCCGACGGATTTTCGACGGATAAGTATCGTCGGAACTTATAAATTACCGACGGAAAAAATACCGTCGGTAATACGTCGAAAAATACTGACGGATTTGCCGAGGATAATAATCCGTCGGAACTTACAAATTACCGACGGCACAAAACACCGTCGGCAATTCCGTCGGAAAATACTGACGGCTTTACCGACGTATTATATCTGTCGGAGGTTTCGACCAAATTCCGACAGAATTGTCATCCGTCAGAAATTTCTGACCAATTATTTCCGACGGAAAGTTTCCGACGAGCTTTGGACGGAAAGCGGTCGGAAGGTGCCTCCGACGGAAAAATACGACGGATTTCCGACGGATTCAGTCCGTCAGAAATAGCGCATTTCTTGTGTGTGACGGAGTAGGGATTTCCTTGCAGCATGACGAACAGAGCATCCATCCAACGGACTAGGGCTTTCCTTTTTCTTCTACAAAATATCATAAAGAGGTCGATCTACACATGCTAAGCTCGATTTCACTGACTGGCCATCATCCTATTGAAACGCTTATACCAACTTGTTTCCAGGATTAATTTCTAGGGCATCAGGGGAAGATGCGTACGTCTCCTCTTCCTTTCCCTCCCTACACATTCTTATCGATTCCCAAACACACGCAAAGAACACGAACAAGCTCTGAGGAGCCTTCTGAGGAGACATACGCAGCGCCATAGATCGCTGCCATGGCAACCTTAGCATGAGTTGATCTTTGTGGGCGTGCGCAGGAGGGCAGAGCAGGGAGGAGGACCTTTGGACGTTGTTAACAAGCTGGAAGAACAAGAACAAGCGAGGGGGAGTAGGCGGGGGACACCGCCGACGCGGGGACGGGAAGTGCCTGGCGCCGTTCTGGACGAGACGTATGACCTGGTGGACAGGCGGGCTCTGAGCACATCGTGTCGTGGAATGAGACATTCGTGGTGTGGCTGCCCTTTGGGACCTCGACGACGGGGACCATGAATCCTCCGATTCCGACATTGACTCTGATGCCTCGCCGCTTTCTGAGGCCCCCTGCTTTCCGGAGCTGGAGTCTGCAGTCCAGAATCCATTACCGCCCTAGGCGGTGCCGTCTTTCCCAAGCTGAACTGGATCACCCCCCAAGGACGCCGCGTCCATGGGGGTCGAGGGCACCCTGCTGTGTACCTCCTTCGCCGAAGTCGCCCTTCTCCTCAAGTCGTCTGACTGCATCAAGGGGGGAGATCACTCATCAAGGGGGGGGGGGGGGGGGGGGGGGATCGAGGGGGGGAGATCGCGGCGGCGTAGGTGAGGGAAGGGAGGGGGAGGGGGATCACGCAGTGTGGGCGGCTAGGTGCGGGTTTGGTGTGGTTGTTGGGGGTTGTTCTTGAATGGAAGGTTTGACAGATGCTTCGAGTTTAGAGAGAAAGTTAAGTTTGCCGCGATGCGAAAAATTTTGGGGGGTGGGTGTTTGAAATTTTTTTATAAGTAAAAATTTGGATTAGATTATACTACTATTTTTACGGAACACACTCCGTAAATATATGATTTTGTTATATGCTTACAGTACTACGCCATAGGGATAGATATTCTTAAAAGTTCATGAACAAAATTCGTCTGATATCCCTCGATAGGTACAGTTCGTAAGTATAGATATGCCTATCCATACGAATAGCTTACGAATATATAGACCATAAGAAATTTTCGTAGGCAGAACTAGATTTCTTGTAGTTTATTACTATAGTAGATTTTAGTAGTAGGTATAAAATACTTTACCCCCTTGTTTTAATCTTTTCCCTCCCAATTTTTCCCCTTTCCCTCCGAAGCCTTGCCTTGCTTCCCCTTTTTCCTTTGCCCTCTAGCGCTGTACCTTTCTCCCTCATGTGCCCTACCATGCCAATGCCTCTGCCATGGTGCCTCGTCGCCCTCGGTGCCATCGTGCCTCGTCGCCCTCGGCACAGTCGGGCCACCTTGTCGTTGCTACAGTGCTGCATCCTCGCCCCTTGCCCTTCTGCACTCACTATTCTTCTACCTTTTTTCATGGCCATAGCAGGTACTCCTCCCCCTTCTCCATTGCTGGACTTTCCCCCTTTGATCGGAGCATAGAGCTGCCCCTTCCGTTGCCAGCATCTCTTGCATCAGCCCTTATTAGGAAGTAGATCTAAAATCTGAGGACTCCCTTTGCGTGTGTGTGTGTCTTGAACTCTCATCTTTACTGGAACTTTATGGTAATGGCGGTGCTGCATGTGGTGCAAGAGGGGCTTGCGGGTACGGGAACCTCTACAGCTAGAGCAAAAGGGTGCCCCCTCCATCTCTGCTGAACAAGGGGGGTGGAGGCAACCACCAGCAGCAGTAGTACTTGGTATCTACTCTAGCCACTTAGATGGGCCATCGAGCAGTAGAGGAGAGCCCGTGGGTGCCGCCGCGGTTGTGGCCGTCCCGGGGAGCAATCGCGTCGCTGCTCGCCTGGAGCAGCCTGCTCTTGATGGGTGCGACAGTCCTCGTTGCGGCCGAGAGGCCCCTGGAATCCACCGGGGATGCCAGAGCTGACGATAGGCGGAGAGCTTCACCTGCGGAAGCAGCCGAGGAGTCATCCGTCCTCGCAGCCCTCACCGGGTCCTTCCTCGGCGCTCACTGTCAGGTTTGGCTGATGAGTTCCACCCACCCCTCCTTCTCCACCCCCCCCCCAACAAAAAAAAAAACGAGTCTGTGTTCTTCCTCTTCGAGCAGCCTTTACTTAATTTGAATGGGGGCTGTGGTGTGGAGAGCAGAACATGGAGGTGGGGTGGAAGCTCGCATTGGGCTCGCTCATAGGCTTCCTGGGCGCCGCCCTGGGCAGCGGCGGGCAGCATCTTCGTGCTCGATACCCATTTCCTCTCTCTCCGTCTCTTGCATGCACAAAGAGGAGAGAGAGAGAGAGGATGAGAGAGAGAGAGAGAGAAGAAAGTTGTTTCTGTAGATCTGGGAGCATTGAGCTTGCTTCAGAGGTGCTCAACTTGCATCATGTCATAAGAATGGTGGATATAAGATATGGAACGCACAAGAACAAATGAATCTTGTGGAGAAAAATGAATCTGGTAGAGAAAGGATGAAGAATAACGAAGATGAACTGTTGAGAATTATTTGTAGAATCAATTAAGAATTTTATGCAGAGTGATCTCCTTCATTTCAAATTGATTGAGTTCCCAGTTTCTGCAAGGAATTTATTTTATGTATCCTTATAAGATGGGGGTGTTGATTAATGGATTTCTAGAGGAGATAAAGGAATGTGGGTGTTTGGATTATAATCAATATAAGAAGTAACTTATGTTTTGTGTATATTTCCTCAAACAATAATGTACAATGTATACGTATTTTGGTGTCATCTTGTCAACACTGTCATACTATTTTACTCTTTAGTAATAGACTAAGGTAATAGTCTAAAATCCCCATAACTTGTATGGAGATCATTATATCCTTGTTATTCTTTTGAGGTCCTCTTCAGACTTCTATTCTTTTTATACAACTCTCTTTCGGTATTTGCATTGCATCCTTATATTGAGGGTCCAGGCACTTTCAAAAGTATCCAGAGAGATTGAGGTACATGCTTGAGTTTTTTTCCTTGTATGCCCATATAGATTTCATACTTTTGTCATATTCAATTATGTGCTTTCTTTACATTTTTCATGAGTTATCACATGATCATTTGCTTGTACTTGCAGCATTAGATCTCGATGGCAAAAAGGTAGCTGCATGGCGAGGTGTTTTTTTTTTTTTTTGGGGGGGGGGGGGCTTACTATAATTTTTCTTGTTAGTTTCTATTGTGTGAGCATGAAAGTCAAGGTTGTCCTTTTGAATTATTAGCTTAGCATAGTGTATTAAGTATTTTATTGGTACCATGAATCATGATTGGAAGGTTAGAAGGAAGCACTGGTTTGATAAAACAAGTGCCAGTTATTGATAGTGATTGTGCATCCAGTTTACCTTACATCTTGGGACAAGGAGAGTAGACGAAGTTCTATTCTTTTTCTTCTTTTTCCTTTATTCTAATGGTGGATAACTGCAGTGTCTATTATCTTTTAATTCGGGGCATTGTGTTTTTCCTTCACTCTAGGAATAAATCATTAATTGTTCCACACTCCTCATGCTTGGCTTGAGTTTATCGGTTCTGTAACTTTCTTGAACTATCTACAACCTAATATGCATGTTTGTCACCCTTTGGTGTTAGATGATTCCTATGCTCACTGTAAGCACATGCAAGAGGGCCTTAAAGGTTTATATAAGGTAAACATTTGCAGTTGAAAAACAAACATTTAGCTTTGTATTTTGAAAATGCAAACTTCTCTAATAAGAAATGTAGTTTCTTGTTCTACATGGTTGAACAAATTCCAAGAAATGCAAACTATTCACTTTTAAAATAGATTTTTATCCTGTAGACTTCATGGATATGTGACTGACAATGCTGTGGAAGATTTCTATTATTTTGTCTAGCTTTTTCACTTTGCTTGCATTATCTCACTAGTTTTTAATATCTTTTGTCATTGTACATATCTTTTGTGGTATATATATCCAGATTGGCTGCTAAGTTCTAACTCAAATCTCATTTTGGTTTTGTAGAGAAGCTATTTGAGTTCTTGAATCAACAGCAAGAGAACAACTTAGATATGGAAAAAAGTGAGTAGACTTTGTTCTCTTGTGGATGTACCTATGACAACTCGATTTTGTTCTGTTCTGCTATATTAAAGTAGTAATTGAAGTACTGCAAAATCCTTGTGTTCTCTCTCAATAGGCAGGAATAAGTTTATTCGATTGTACATTATACACATGTTGTTGATTTGTGTTTTGTTTCTCACAAGTTTTTGGAAATATTTTTCAGGATGGTATTCTTACTTCTGGATATCTTTTCTTCACTTGGTTGTGAGTATAACATGGCAAATGGATTCATGCTGCCCAGTTTCTCCAGTTGACCAGAACATCCCATGACGAATTGTTCTGATTTGAAAACCCAAAGTTTGTTTGCCGTCCTCCATTTGATCATTTTTTTGGTAATAGGTTGATGGTCTCTTATATTGTATGTCCCAAGTGAATCAATACTGTCAAACTGATTGAAAGCTTAGCACTAGGGACATTTTGCTGGTAAGTTTCTTATGAAAGTCTCTACTTTTATTATAGAGTAATATTTCTTTTATATTGATTAACATTTCTTCAAAACTTGATGGTTGCAAATCCTGCCCTTATATGCAAGATAGAAACTATTACATTGTTCCTTATTACTAGACATATATTAATGTGATTTCTAGGAAATGCTAATGATGGTTTTTTTGTGATGAGGCAAAAAATGTAGGTTTTTCCATACATGGTTTTCCCAATTTACCAGTATCAGTTTTACTGATGCATCATCTGCAAGGAAGATGAACTAATGGAGAATGGAATAATCACATCTGTTTCTTATGGTGTAATGTCAGGTAAATCTCTCTTGGAATTTGTTCAACATGTAGAGATGTCGTACAATTATTTCTCTCTTGGAACTTGTTCAACCATGTAGTGACTACATAATGGTTACACATTCTCAAATAAGACTATGCTTGTTAGTTAACAGTTTTTGTTCTCCATTTTTGCATCTCAGAATGTGATTAGTGGTACAAGGAACAACAAAGTAAGTAACCCTTTTCCAAAAATCTGGTCAGTAGTGTTTATTTTTGTTCAACTTGAGCTAGTTATAATGATTTTATATAATTTCTTCCAATATAATAATGACTAACTTTATGTAATTTCAGATGACAAGGAAGAAGGTGATGAAATGTTAGATTTAGAGAATGAACAAGTGGCAAAAGGCATTTTTATGAGTGTAGATCCAAAGAAAAGTGTTATGGGGAGGCCTATTGGACATGTGTACTGTGAAGTCTCAATAATTATGAAAACAAACCTGATGCTCCCTTATTTGTTAAGATGATCAATGATTTGAATCAAAGATGCCATTGGAAGTCATATTCTATGGATTCGAGATTATGTAAGTTTTTTGTTTATTGAAAATTTATACTACCTAACAAATCATCTACCATATTTTTTAACTTCTTTTACTGTTTTTTTTCTATGTAGGTGTTGGTGGATGAGGCAAAATGATCACTATTTAGTGGTTAGCACATATATCACTTTGTAAACACTTTGGAAACACTTTGGTATAATTTTGAACAAATAGATGTTGTGTATGTATATATTTGACATTAAGATGAAAGTGTGTGAATGACCACAATATTTGATCAATGTGGCTTGGTTTGAATGAATGAATGATGTGGCAATGTTGAATGAGATAATGTGAATGTGAATGAGGTTGGTGGATGTAACCAATGAATTGTGTTTGTTAAAATATGAAATGTGTGTGAATTTGATGTGTATGAGGATGTGGTGTAAGTGAATGTATAGATGATGAATTGTGATTGTAAAATGTGTGGATGTTGAAACTGTGGTATTGAATTGTGATTGTTATGAATGTATATATAAGAATATGGGGAGGAAAGACAGATGAATGAATATATATGTAAGAATATGAGGAGGAAAGGCAGGTGACATTTTAACTCAGGTATAAAAACCTACGACATTTAACTTTGTAGGTATACACAACCTACGACATTTGATTTTGTAGGTAAACACAACCTACGACATAAGGCATAGGAAATGTAGTAGGTATAGATATGTACCTACGATATTTGTCGCATTACTGACGTTTTTGGTCGTAGGTAAAACTGTGTTTTGTAGTAGTGTTACAATCAACACTTAGAGTTGTTATTACTCAATATGGGAATATGTTAAAATATATCTTCAAGTTGAAGTCACAACAAATGTGGATTACGTGGGCGCACCCTATAAAGAGTGTCACATTTCTATCTTTTTTTTTAGTATGGGAGGAGCCAGGAGGCTTGGTCATTGATCTATTACTGATGAGAAAGGCTTACTGCTCTTGTAGCAAGTATAGTAAAACTCAGATGGCAGCTCGCATGACGTCCGTTGGGCGCCACGTGGGTTGCCACATGAGTTGGTAGCCAACGGTGGGCAACGACAGTGGCCGGTGATGGCAGGATTCAAAATCATCATTTTGGAGTCCAAATTTATATTTTGGGGCTGTAGTTTGTATTTTAGAACCCAAAATCTCTATTTTGGAGTCCAAATTATTATTATAATTTAGTCAATATTTTTCAATAGTAAGAACATATTTTGAAGTCAAAGTTTGTATTTTGGAGTCATAGTAAGTATTTTGAAACCTAATGTATTTTAAAGTCTAAATAGTAAAAGCCTAGTCAATATTTTTAAAACTAGGGGAGTATTTTGGAGCTCAAGATATGTATTTTGGAGCCCAAAGATTAAAAGTTTAGTTAATATTTTTAAACCCTGATGGCAGTATTTGGGAGCCCAAAGTGTATTTTGAAGTCAAAATTTGTACTTTGCAGTCTAAAGTTTATATTCTGGAGCCCAATCATCGATCGCTATTTATATTCTGCAGTCTAAAGTTATATTCTACCACCAACTATAGATCACTGTCGACGGCCCCGTCGATATCTATCCCCACCTCCCCCACTTCCACATGGCAGCCAAGGTGGAGCTAGCACCGCCTTCAATGTCAGTTTGCTGCACTTACTACTGTAGTAAGTGCAGCATGCTTTTCTAGTAGGGAAACAAATCACAAGATAGTACCCATAAATAGGGAAACAGGGGGAATTTAGTACAAGAGGGGGGGGGGGTTGTGAAGTAATCGAAGGGTGGAGAAAGTGGCAGATCTACCTTAGGACACATGACCCTACTAGATTGAAAAATTCTATTAGACATGTAATTTTTATCATTAGTGACCCCATTAGATCAAGAAAATATGTCGAAGGGTGCACCCACTAAATGAAAATTTTGGGTCCGCCATTGGGTGGAGGTAGTGAAGCAGAGAGTGGAGATGAGGTTGTAGGAAGGCAGAGGTGGAAGAAAGTGGAGGATGATAGATGGGGACATGGGGAGGCCTAGCTAGGGGGCAGCTCCCCCACCGGTTGAACTGCCGCTTTTCCAGCTACAATTTAGCGGGGGTGGGGAGTGAATGCCTATGATGAAGCATGCAACGTCATCGGCTGGAGAAAGAGTCTGCTTGGTGCAGTGGTGGCCACTTGCGTTCCCCATGAGCTTACCCCACCCAAGAAAGCTAGGAGGGATTTAAAAATATCGCATAAGATAGTATCATCCTAAATTTGAGAAAAGGGAAAGTCTCATTGCATAGTGTCCATGAGGTGGTGTGCAGGAAACAGAGTCCCCCATTGGCTGAGGTCATTGAGGTTGTGCCCCCCCCCCCCCCCGTGTAGTTTGGTGCGCACCAAGACTACTCCTAACAAAATGTGCATATGGAACTTTATGTTTCACACGCCTTCTCTGTCTTTCCTATTTACATTATAAAAGGTTGAAAAAAAGTTCACTTCTCTCTCTCTCTCTCTCCCCATTGGAATTTTTCAGCCACCCTCATCCCTCCTTTTATGTCTTCTAAAATGTATAGGAGGGATCTCTCTCCCTTCTTCAAGCACATATATACAACAAATATAATATGCATAGACACGTTCCACACTTTTCCAACATAAACACATTTCTACATGTAGTAATTTTACATATTATGTTGTATAATGAAGGGATGCAAATTAATGGTTTAAATTTGGGTAGAAACGTAGAACTAAATAAGGTTGGTCGTGATGTACTCTGCCTAGGCTCGATCGGGTCACGCCTTAAGAGCTTAGGCATGGTTGGGTCACTCCCAAGAAGCGACCCACATCGAGCCGGTATGGTTTGAGCTGGATCCGTTATGGGATCCCACTAGATCATAGTTGTCTGATCGAATCCTCTTTTAAACCCCCTCCCTTCTTTCCCCTTCTCCTATCTCCACTTTCCCAAACCCCCCTAACGCAGGTAAGGTTCTTCTTCCTCTCTTCCTCCTCCCTTCTCCGCTCCCATCAATTTCATGTGATTTGCTTATTTTCTTTAATTTTTCATATTTAGGATGTAAATAGTATACCTTCTCCTTTGTCAACTTAAGATTCATGGTATTTTGAAGGGAAGACTCCATCTTCAAGGTATATATCATACCATACATCTACTTAGATTTTTTTCATTTTCTTTACATTTGAAAGTAAGATTTAGGTAAAGGGCTTGTTTGGTAGTTATTTCCATGGAAAAAATTCATACATCTGTACCATTTTACGAATCTATTGCTTTCATCAGTCGACTGATTTCCATATGTCGATTGATCGACATTTACATCTTCCAAAAATATATGGCACTAGGAAGATCGGTCGACCGAAACACAGAGTTCAGTCGACTGATCTTCTCATGAACCAGAAATCAATGGCTCTAGAGAGATCGTTTGATCGAAACACAGATTTTGGTCGATCGATTTTCATGGTTTGCTACATATTAATGCTTGTCAATGCATGTTAATAGTATTGTCATCTATGATTGCTTGCACATTGTAGATGCCTCAAAGAGAAAATAGTGAAGACATTGGATGGCAAAATGGGAGAATGCTTTAGCGGAATAGGCATTGGTTCCATTGCAATTATTGTTCCATGTAGTTCCGTGGGGGAGGTGTCTCCTATTCAAAGAAAAATTTGGTGGGCGGCAAGGGTGCAGGATACAATGAAGTCATTGGTTATCCAAACAAGTCATATGATGTCAAGATTGCGATGGCACATAATTTGAGACATGTTATAGGGTAGACAAGAGGATGTAGACACGTGTTACCTTAGAAGATGACTAAGGAGGATCATCTGATAAACATAGCTCCTATCTCAAAGCCCTGACATTAATGTCGTAGTTTGAGATCCATTCGAGAAAGACTTCCATCAGACTCTACTCGATAGCAAGGTTTTGGTATGAGCTAGGGTGACTTAGAAGTACATGTTCATGAAGAAGGAGTCTCATCCTTACAACCTTCCAAATCGCAAGGCCTTCATCGCTATTTCACTAATTGTCCTCACCACTCAACCTCTTCCCTGCCCCAAAGTAAGAGGAACATAGTTCTAGATGTGCAGGACATTGACCCTTATGCCTTTTAGAGGGAGCATGGAAAGCTGACCTAGATTGAAGACTCTATGTAGAGTAAAGGGCTTAGATGGCTGTTAGGCTAGGCTGTTGCCAAAGTTTGGCATCATTTAGGATTATCTTTTAATGCAGCAAATACTGCATACTACAGGCCAATGCGGCAAGAAATCCAGAATCCTGGAAAGCATGTACAACTTTCCACAGCGAAGGAGCTTGCTGTTATTTACCTAGAGGCAGAAGTTAGAATTGAAAACTTACATTACCTCTTTCAAGAGAAAATGACAAAAGTATGGCATCACCCATATGTGTGATGGATGGTCGAGCACTACAAAAAGTAGTCTCATAAACTTTCTAGTATATTGCAACCGACAAGTCTTCTATTACAAGTCTGTGGATCCTTCTGGCCATATTCATAGCCAACATTACATTTTGCGGCTAATGGAGTAGATGGTGGCGGAGATTGGTGAGGAATACATTCTACAAGTGGTGACAGATATTGGGTCAAACTACCCTCAAACTTTTTCGATACCTTGCACAGTGCATTATGTGGACTTAATGTTGAAAATGATTAGTCAACTTCACTAGGTAAGCTTCATTTCATCATTGTCTCTAATATTTCAATGACAATGACAAAATAATGTGGTATGAATATGCATCTTAAGTAGGTTGTTGAGGTAGTACAAAACATTACATGATACATCTATGATCACACCCTTTTGCTATGATGGATGAGGTATTTCTGTGGTGGTGAGACATTAGGCCAGCTATTACACACTTTATGACAAATTATATTACCTTGGATAAACTCTTGAAACGTAGAGATGGATTGAAGCAGATGTTCATAAGTGATCAGTGGCTATCCTCACAATTTATGACTTCACGCAATACCTAGGAGGTGGAGGGCTTGGTGAACGGCTCCAACTTTTGGTCGAGGGTAAATAAGAGTGTGTAGATGATTGAGCATCTTTATGAGGTCTTGAGACTTGTGGATGGTGATAAAACACCAACAATGGGGTTGGTGTATGCAAAACTAGAGGGTGCCAAATGATGTATATTTACAGCATCATCGAAGTATGCCCATATGTTCATAAACATTGTCGAGGATATGTGTGATCACCAAATGAGTAGAGACATGCATTGATAGGTAAATGAATACCAACCTATGTCTATAATTGTCTGGAAGTTGACTTAGACTGACATTCATCATCCTAACTTGCAGCATATATATTATCTCCATTATGGATTCAAACATGAGTATGAGCTTTCTTACAGAGACAATTTGTTGGGTGCTGTGACATCTGTGGTGGATAAGATGTCATAGACACATGAAAAAGCTGTGGCTACCTGTAATGAGGTACATATTTCGCTAGAGCTGTGCAAAGTCATGAACCTTTCATAGTTTTGCATTGTCTTCTGCGATGTAGTTAAAATACTTTAGTGAAGGAATTGGTTCCTTTGGTGATGCTTCTGCAATTGCATTCTAGCAAAGACTTGACCTATCTATATACAATTTACGTATGAAAGTCGAAGAATGTATAACGACGAACATGTTGTCACTAATACTACTCGTCTTTCCTTGAGGCAGGAGAGTGGTGGCTTAGTTATGGAGAAGTGCATTAACACTTGGAGATATTGAAATTAAAGTTTATCACAGACTTCATTTCTAGTGGTTATGAGATAAATTGGAGTGCGCTTGCTCTAATTCATACCAAGTTGAGAAGCTGATGAGTCACAGAAAGTAGACAACTTGGTGTACATGCACCATAATATGAGACTGAGGTTGAAACATGTGCAGTTGGATGCCAAAAAGGGGGAGGGAGACTGCGATCCCACACAC
>JACBKR010006457.1:0-12153 GCA_014218235.1 Colocasia esculenta
CTTCTCCCAAGAGGGCCTTTTAAAGGAAAAAACCCCCAACATGGGACAATACCTCTTGGGAGGCACACTTAAATCACGTCTCTTCATTGGCGCCGTCTGTGGGAACGAATGAGAGCCAGGCATGCGCCCTACCGAGCGTCTCATCTGATGATCAGTCTGTCCCCATGTAATTTTAATTAATTTCATATGTATTTTGGTGATTAACAAAACTAAACTAGATTTTATCAATAATATCTAATGAATATTTCATAAGTCTTAAGTACAGGAAAAATACCAGGTCAAACAAGCCAATAAGGTATGCATTACTTCTCTGAAGTCTTAATCTTTTCAACATGATATTTCTCAAAGTCCATCGATTTCTTTGAAGATCATAACGATTTCTTTGTAAGTATAACGATTCTGTCACCGCAACGATTTCTTTAGAAAGTGTAACGACTTGCCTGTCATAACGATTCTATAAGTCACCGCAACGATTTCTTTAGAAAGTGTAACGACTTGCCTGTCATAACGATTCTATAAGTCATCACAACGATTTCTTTAGAAAGTGTAACGACTTGCCTGTCATAACGATTCTATAAGTCACCGCAACGATTTCTTTAGAAAGTGTAACGACTTGCTTGTCATAACGATTCTATAAGTCATCGCAACGATTTCTTTATAAATGTAACGACGCCTGTCTCATAACGATTCTATAAGTCATCGCAACGATTTCTTTATAAAGTGTAACGACTTGCCTGTCATAACGATTCTATAAGTCATCGCAACGATTTCCTTAGAAAGCGTAACGACTTGCCTGCCGTAACGTTCTATAGTATCATAACGATTTCTTTAGAACTCGCAACGATTTGCTCGCCGTAACGATTCTATTAGTAATCATAACGATTTCTTTAGAACTCGCAACGACTTGCTCGCCTAACGATTCTATAAGTAATCATAACGATTTCTTTAGAACTCGCAACGACTTGCTCGCCGTAACGATCTATAAGTAATCATAACGATTTCTTTAGCGCTCATAACGATTTGCTTTACGTAACGATTTCTTAAGCGCTCATAACGATTTGCTTTATGCAACGATTTCTTAAGCGCTCATAACGATTTACTTTACGCAATAATTTCTTTAGCGCTCATAATGATTACCCTCTATAATGACTTGTTAGTACTCATAAAGATTTCATAAGTCATATAGACAACGACTTTGTGGTTTGACACTTATCTTATCTCTTGAAGCGTTGACTAGTCAAAGTTCACGTCTATATCTCTCTGACACTCCTGCATTTATGAGATCTGACGTACCTCTGTATGCATGCAGACTATATCGTCCATTATGATGCATCTTCTGTCAATATCTTTTAGAAGAAACTATTTAGCGTTGCTATATTGGTGAATATTCTTATCAATGCTTACTGACAACTAAAGACAGCCTAGCTGTCTACTGTTCTAGCATTTAATTCATGCAGGGTTCTACAGACGTTCTGTCATACAATGTTGACCATACTGACGGCAGAAGACATTATTCTTTGCGTGCTCAAAAATTAAAAGATTTTGAGGCTTCCAAATGTCAAGCAGTCTAACGACTACCAATCTAAGGGACACGGTTACTTCAACGGACGGATTTCAAAAGAAGATATAAATTCAAGACAGAAGAAAGAATAAGAACCAACCAAGTAGAGAACACCTCGTTCAAGCAATTCAAATCTTCTGACAGAATTCTAAGAGCCAAGAACTTCATTCCTCCTTGTGGTGCTCTTTGCTCTCCTCTCTGTAGTGAAAATCTTGAGAGAGCTCGTGTAGTTCTGAGAGTGCGCTTAGCTTAGATTCTTTGCTCTCAGTGCTAGTGGCTTCAGATCTTGCTTGTCAAAAGCCTGATCTAGGGGCTTGAATTCATTCAATTCTCTTTGAGGAGTTTTTCCCTTCGGTTGTGAAGGAAGACCTGGTGGGGCATCCAGGGTGTTGTTTCCCTTCGGTTGTGAAGGAAGACCTGTGTGGTTATCCAGGGTGTTGTTTCCCTTCGGTTGTGAAGTAAGACCTGGTGGGGTATCCGGGTGTTGTTGTTCCCTTCGGGTGTGAAGGAAGACTAGCTGAGCTGGGTGTTGTTGCGTCCTTAGGGGGACTGTACCCTAGTTAGTGAAATCCTGAGTTGTTGCTCAGGACTGGATGTAGGACTCCTAAGGAGAGGAGGTCCGAACCAGGATAATCCTTTGTGTTGTGTGATTGTCTTCTTTGTGTGTTTGATATTTAAACTAACAGTCACTAATCTCCTTCGAAGATCGTTTGTGTGAATGTTTTAATAGTTACAGGTATCTTCTAGATTATTTTTAAAAAGACCCATTCACCCCCCCTCTGGGCTCGTCAACTGGGCAACAAGTGGTATCAGAGCGAGTCTCTTCGACAAAGAAAGGATCCAACGATCTGAAGAGTAAAGATCCATGGCAGCCCAAAGTCACAACGAAGGCCAGTCTGTAAATCGACCACCATTGTTCGATGGAGAAGATTACACATATTGGAAAACTAGAATGGAGTATTTTCTGCAAGGCTACGACTATCAGATTTGGTCCATATAGAAGAAGGTGATCTCTTGGTCACAAATGAGAAATCTCAATGGACAGATGATGACAGAAGAAATCTCCCTGAATTGCAAAACAAAGAGCATCTTATGCTGTGCTCTAAGTAAGAAGGAGTTCAACAGAGTTTCAGCCTGCAAATCCTCAATTAGAAATGTGGGAAAAGCTCAGGATCACATATGAAGGCACATACAAGGTAAAGGAAACAAGAATCGACATTCTTGTCACTCAGTATGAGAGATTCAGATGCAATCAGGTGAATCCATAACTCAAATGTTCAGTCGGTTCACTGACATCACAAATGGTCTAGCTGTCTAGGAAATACCTATGAGATGGGAGATATGGTCAGAAAGATTCTTAGATCTTTGCCATCCTCATGGACTCCCAAAGTAACAGCCTTGAAGAAGCTAATGATCTAAAAAGAATGTCCTTAGAAAAGCTCATCGGGTCCCTTAATTATGGCCCATGAGATCAATATGGAAAGGCTAAGAGTCCTCAAGTAGAAGAAACACTCCAACGCTTTAAAGCTGAAGAAGACTCACCAGAAGCAAGCTCAGATGAGAGTGAAGTGTTGAGGACAGTGAAAATGAGGAAGCAATGCTCTCTAAAAGACTGCAGCGGATTCTAGCCAAGAAAAAGAAGTTTCAATCTGGTAGAAGACACTTCAAAAGAAACAAGGACTTCAAGAAGCCAGATGGAAAAGAGATGAAGAAAGGAGAACCCATCTGCTATGAATGTAAAAAGCCAGGACACATCAAAGCTGAGTGTCCAAAGATCAAGAAACCAGAGGTCAGGAGGAAAGACAGCTCCAAGAAGTTCAGAAAATACAAAAGAAGGCAATGGCAGCACATGAGAAAACAGTAGTGACTCAGATAGTGAGTCAAGCTCCTGCAGCGATGAAGAAGAAGCCAATTGGCTCTCATGGCCATGCCGAAGACAAGGTAACTTCTGACTCCTCTTTTGATTCATGCAATGGTTCAGATTCCGATAGTTTAGAAGAGGCTTTCAACGAACTATATAAAAATATAAAGAAGTAACCAAACTATTAAAAGTAAGCAAGAAAAACATAGTCTGTATAGAAAATACAAACTCAGATCTAAAATCAGAAAATGAACAATAGAAAGTCAAATAACTGAACTTAAAAGAAGAAATGAACTGTTATGTGAAGACCTAAAAGCTAAGAATGAACAATAACTAAATTAGAGAAACAAGTAAGTTCAGATGAACTGAAAACTGAAATCAAAACACTAACAGAAGAAAATATACAGTTATCTAGCACATTAGAAAAATTCACCAATGGTAAAAACTCCCTCATATTAAAAGGTGCTAGAAGATCAGGTAAGAAGAAAATGGATTAGGATATACACCCCCAGATAATGAAGAAACCATAGTTTATCCTAAGACATATCCAACACCAAAATTTGTACCTGAACAAGATATAGCATACAAAGCTGATTTCAAATATATAGAAAAAGTAACCAAATTATCCTGCTGTAGTCACTGCAACAAGTTAGGACATATCATAACGACATGCCCAACAAGACATAAGAAATGGATAATAAAAGGTAAAATCAATGACACTAACCCATCAGGACCCAAAAGAATTTGGGTACCTAAAACTTGATGCTTTTATTCAGGTTACCCTCGAGCATCCAAGTGGTATTTGGATAGTGGGTGCTCAAGGCACATGTCAGGAAACCAGAAGTTATTCTCTCATCTCCAAGCTGAAGAAGGAACAGTCACTTATGGAGATAATGGGAAAGGAACAGTGATAGGCAGTGGCTCTGTGAATAACAAAGGAAAAACAGTCATAGAAGATGTGTTATTAGTCAAGGATTGAAGCACAATCTTAGCATCAGCCAGCTGTGTGACAGAGGCCATCAGATCAAGTTTCAAGAGTCAAAGTGCAGCATACTGAAGGATGGAGCAGTCATCTTTGAAACTAATAGAGAAAAGAATTTGTATGTACTCTATCTTGAGGAACTCAAGGAGCAAAACGTCTGTCTGGCAGCAAATAAGGATAAATCTACTAATTATGGCACAGACGACTGGGTCATTGCAGCATAGATGCATGAGAAAATTGCTGAAGAAGAATCTTGTGGAAGGTCTACCTAAGGTCAGTGCAAAAATGGATGGTGTCTGTAGACCTTGTGCTAAGGGAAAGCATACCAGAGCTCCTTCAAGTCAAAGACGGTGGTGACCACCTCAAAACCCTTAAAGCTCCTTCATATGGATCTATTTGGCCAATGAGGACTACCAGTCTTGGAGGAAAGAACTTTGGATTTGTCATAGTCGATGACTACTCAAGATTCACATGGGTATCATTCCTAGAGCATAAAGATGACACTTTCAAAAACTTTGTCAGTTTCAGCAAGAAAGTCCAGAAAAACCAGAAGTTCAGCATTGTGTCTATCCGATCAGATCATGGTGGTGAATTTCAGAATGAAAAGTTTGCTAGATTCTGTGATGATCAGGGAATTGAGCATAATTTCTCAACACCAAGAACACCACAGCAAAATGGTCGCTGAGAGAAAGAATAGAACCCTATTGGATATGGCAAGAACTATGCTCTCAGAATATGATCTGCCAAGATACTTCTGGGCTGAAGCAGTCAACACACAAGCTACATTATCAACCGAGTAATGATCAGGCCATCCTGAAGAAGACTTCATATGAACTGTTCAAAGGGAAGAAGCCAAAGATCAGCCACTTCAGGACTTTTGGATGTCCTTGTTTCATCCACAACAATGGAAAAAGGGACATTGGTAAGCTGGATGCCAAATCAGATGAAGGTATCTTCATGGGGTACACCTCCAAACCCAAAGACTATAGAGTATTTAATAAACACACTTTATTAATTGAACAGTCAGTACATATTATTTTGATGAAACTAACCCTTCCTTGAGAAAGGAAGAAGATAGTGATAATGATGATACAGATGAGCTGTCCAAGAAACTAAAGAATACATCAATTGAGGACAAGGATGATCCACCTCTGGAAGACATGCAACAAAAGGAAATTACACATGAAAATCTTCCAAAGGAATGGAGACATAAGAAAGATCACCACTCGAAAATATTATTGGTGATCCATCTGTAGGGGTAAGAACAAGAGGTAATGTAATTCCCTGTGATTACCTAGCATTTGTTTCTCAAATAGAGCCGAGGACAGTCAATGAAGCTCTTTGTGATGAATCTTGGATATTAGCCATGCAAGATGAACTAAATCAGTTCAAGAGAAACCAAGTATGGTCACTTGTTCCTAGACCATCATACCATCCAGTCATTGGCACCAATGGGTGTTCAGAAATAATTGGATGAAACTGGTGTAATATTAAGAAACAAGGCCAGATTGGTAGCTCAAGGCTATTCTCAAGAGGAAGGCATAGATTTCGATGAAACCTATGCACCTGTAGCTAGACTTGAGGCTATTAGAATATTATTAGCATATGCATCAGCATTAGACTTAAATTATTTCAAATAGATGTAAATCTGCATTCCTAAATGGTTTATAAAAGAGGAAGTTTATGTGGAACAACCCCTGGGTTTTGATGACACAGAATTTCCTAATCATATTTTTAAACTTCATAAGGCATTATATGGTTTAAAGCAAGCACCTAGGCCTGGTATGAAAGGCTTAGTTCTTTTCTTTTAAACCATGGTTTCAGTAGTAAGGTCAAGTAGATAGCACTCTTTTCATAAAGTCAAAGGTCAAACACATACTACTGGTCCAAATTTATGTAGATGATATTATTTTTGGTTCTACTGATGAATCTCTTTGCAAGTATTTTGAAAAGTTGATGCATGGAGAATTTGAAATGAGCATGATGGGAGAACTTAATTATTTCCTTGGACTACAAATCAAACAAGGAAAGGAAGAACTCACATCTGTCAAGCGAAGTACACAAAAGAACTCCTGAAGAAGTTTGGGTTCGAAATACCAAGCCACTATCAACACCAATGAGCACATCAACGAGGATGGACAGTGACAAAGATGGTAAGAAAGTAGATCAGGAGATCTACAGAGGTATGATAGGTTCACTACTCTATTTGACAGCTAGTAGACCTGACATCTTGTTTAGTGTATGTATGTGTGCTAGGTATCAAGCAGATCCTAGAGAATCACATTAATTTCTGTAAAAAGAATATTCAGATATTTAGCTAGAACTCAAGACTTAGGTCTGTGGTATCCAAAATCCTGTGAAATCAATTTAGTAGGTATTCTGATGCTGACTATGCTGGATGCAAATAGATAGAAAAAGCACCAGTGGTTGTTGTCTTTCTTGCAGGATGTTTGATATCTTGGTCTTCAAAGAAACAAAATTCAGTGGCACTATCTACAGCTGAAGCTGATACGTAGCTGCTGGAAGTTGCTGTACACAACTCTTATGGATAAATCAACAACTTGAAGATTTCGGATTAAACATCAAATCCATCCCACTGTTGTGTGACAACACCAATGCCATTAATCTCACCAAGAATCCAGTTCAACATTCAAGGATCAAGCATATTGAGGTTAGATATCATTTTATTCGTGATCATGTAGCAAATGGTAATATTGAAATATCTTTTATTGATACAAATGGTCAGTTAGCAGACATTTCACAAAAGCCTTACCCGAGGAGAGATTCACATCTCTTAGAAGGGAATTAGGCATGTGCAATTTGTGAAAAAGGTTTTGTTTAAAACTGACACATTAATTTCAGAATTAAGTAGTTTTTCCCTCCATGGCTTTAAGCAAAAGAAATTCAAATTATCCTTTGTAACCGCTCTCTCATTGAAGTCGGTTTGAATGGTCAACTCCTTTGTCATTTTCTGCCGCCGTTTGGCGCCTCTCTTTCCACAACGCATTTATTTATTCATAAAATCGATGAGAAAGCGATTCGTATCCCATCTTCTACCTTTACCCTCTTTCGTCTGGCTACTTGAGCCGATGTCCTAGTAAGTTCGACATCGACTCTCTGCAAAGTTTGAAGCCTCTCTCTCCTTCCCGCGAAATTGCTTGAGGGTTTTCACTCCTCCTTCCTTCTCACCCTCCAGAAAACTTCCTCACCGGATTTCATGGCCGTATCCTCAGTTTCCGAAAGTTTGGGTGGCTACAGTGCCGAGTTCCTTACTCCTGAGCAGCAGGAGAGGTTCACTTTCGTAAAGACGAAGCTGTGTGGAAATAAAGAGGTTGATATGCAGATCTGGAGAAAAATGGGATGCATAGTGTGGTGGCCGCAATTATTAGGATGCAATGGATGGGAATTGCAACCTCTCAGAAGAAAGCTATCCGGACCTTGTTAAGGCCTTTTATGTTTGTTTGAAATCAGAGGCAGATGGATCCCTGACATCCTTTGTCAAGGGAATTCAAATCAGGATCGACCGTGAGTTTTTGAGAACCTAGTTGGTGTATGTACATCTGGTCAGAGTGGAATCCACTCAGTGGATATTCAAGCGAAGGGTCTAGGTATCATTGGTCCAGACTTCAGGCTGAAAGATGGAAAGCTAGACATCAATCAGCTAAATTCCTTCAATAGGATTTTACATTTCATAGTGTGTCAGATTCTGGCTCCGAGAAGTGCCACCTTCTCTCTTGTACCAAGGCCGACTCAGACTTGATGTTTTGGGCCATCCAAAACAGGGAATCAATATGGCTGAAGTTATGATAGAAATGATGAAGTTCGCCAGAGATCAAATTTGGGATCCAAGAGCAAGCTAACGTCTCTCTGCCTTATGCTCACCTGCTCACCAAAGTATTCAAACACTTTGGTGTTGATCTATCAGGGGCAGTCACTAAGAAGATGGGCCAAGCAATTAGGTCCAGAAACCTGAAGAAAAGCGGATTTTCATTTCAAAATGGTACCTGGTCTAAAGCTTCAGTAGCAGAGGGAGAGGCCATCATAGGTGATTTTCCTAATTCAGGAAGAAGCAGTCCAATCAGCAGCAGTAGAAGCTTCAGTAGCAATTGAGCCAGCAGCACCATCAGCTCCAGAATTAGCAGGATCTCCTTTAATCGAAGCACCAGCAGAAGAAGCAATGGCAAGTGCAGCAGATCCCTCACCCCCTCCATCGTTGCCTCTATCCTTAAAGAGGTATTGGATTCTATTCACTCCACTCCAGTCACTCCAGAGGCTGGCGGAGAATCAGTGGCAGAAGCTGTGGCATCAGGCCACATTGAAGAATCTCTTGCAATACCAGTTCAGGAGGAGCAATTAGATGCTCCTGATAATATTGATTTGGAAGAGGATGCTCCCATTCAGGGGGAGCAAGAACATTGGAAAGGATGCTCCTGTTCAGGGGGAGCAATCAAAGGAAGGTCCAGTAGAAGCATCTCGCAGTGATGAGCCTATGGGCAGTGTACCAGCTGATGAAGACCTGCCTAATGTAGACACTATTTTCCGCTCCCTTTTTTAGGGGGGGACGAAGAACGGTCTCCACAAAGAAAAAGCGGAAAAGACAATAAATGAAACGGAACCGCGATCGCCAGGTACTTTTCCTAAAAGTATCAAAAGTAGGGACGGGTAGGAAAGGAGGTGATGTGTACTTTCACCCGTAGAAAAGAAGCGGGATGTGTGGCGTGGGTTCTTTCTCCTCTTTCCACCGCCGACCGACAAAGGAGATTCAGTCGGGTACCTTGCAAAAAAAGACAAATAAGAAGAGAGCGGATTAGACGGATGTGCAGTATACAAATCCTAAAAATGAATAAAATGACATAAATGAAAGGGGGAGAAACACACCTGTTGTGGTGGCTTTTAAACCCTAAAAAGGTATGATGTGTGTGCATGCATGCGATGTGTAAAGCAAAAAGGGCCACGTAGGGGCCAAATGAAAAGAAGTTTAAAGGACCCGTAGGGTCCGGAGGAAGGAAAACTGGGGTGCTTCCCCGGAGGCCGGACGGCGTAACGGCGCTGTGGAGGGCAAACGAGAGGAGAAATGACGATCCCCTCCGTTGGATGTGCGCGATGACGAGGAAGACGGCGACGTCGGGCCGACGGGAAAGGGGATGGCGAGGAAGACGGCGACGAGGCAAGGCTCCGCCGCGAAGACCCCCCCCTCTCTCTCTCTCTAGAATCTCACTCTCTCTCTCTCTAAAAACCCTCTCTCTCTACTCTCTCTAAAAACCCTCTCGGCCAAACCCGAATGAAAGCCCCCCTTCTAAAATGGAAGCGCTGTTGCGCTTTTAGAGTTCTGGATGAAAATCGCGTCCAGAACAGCCGCCGTAATTAAAGGGATAAATCGCGTCGGGCATGCATGCCGCGATTAAGAGGGTCGGTTTGATGCGCGGAAGTCATTGCACCGCCTTAAAGACGCGTCGACTCTGGATGATGCGGATAGAAAGTAGTGAAATCGCGACGACCCAACCGGACGCGAATATGCTCGGGCAAACCGACTCAGCCATGCGCTGGCCGCCGATGCGACACTCGGATTTGACATCTCTGAATCGCGTCGTCTGACAAGGACGCGATTCAGAGATTTTGTCATGATTACCGACCTACGCGCGAAGACTTTCCGGGCCGCTATCAGACCCTGAAGCGCGGCAGGGATTCCGGATGCGATTTGGAAGGCGGTTAAGAATCGCGGCGGGGATGTTGGACGCGATTAGAAGGGCGGTTATGAGATACGCATCCAGTGTGGCGGATGCGATTTTAAATTTTCCTTCCGGGGGCGCTGCCTGACCGCGCAGGTCGATCCGCGACCCGACCCCCTGGGAAGCACCAAGAAAGAAAGGGCGAAATCTAGAAATATTGGAAAATACTATTCCAAGGCAAAATAAGGGCCATTTTTGGCGTTATGGCGCAACTCGCAAATTTGCTCGCAGTGGGAAAATTTGCGTGTCTACAGTGAGCCACTGACTGAGGCGCTTGAACCAAGCGCGAGGTGCCTGGCGAAGACCATACATGGACTGCCGCAGATGACAGACATGGTGAGGCTGTAACGTTCCGACCGTTCGGATTGTCTTTGCGTGGTTATGGAGGCCAGTGTGTGGCCGATGACGTGTGTGTGGCAGGTGGTTCCCGTAGGTTATGAGATTTTGCCCAAAGCGCTCACTGTTTCTCGGTTCCTAACGCGACAGTGAGGGGCGTCGCGTTGTGATCGCGACAGCCCATGGCGCCGCGTTCATGGAACCGTCAGTTTAAGTGAACGTTTGCATGTTTGCCACGTGTCGCATGCTAGGCACTCGGACTGACGTCAGCAGGCTAAAGGCGACAGCTTGCTACGTCGCATTCAGGTCGCGACTTAGAAGGGCGTCGCGTTCTTAACTGCACTGCATTTTTAAGTAACCCTAGCAGAACAGAGCTGATGGAAGCTCTGCTCGGCCAGGGGGTTTTTGCTGTGGGATTTTCGGGCGATTCGGCTTGTTAGAGCTCGGTTTGACGAGTTTCCATCGCGAGGAGGCTACGTGGAGCGGAGGAAACGTCGTGCGGGCATGTTCTTCGCATTCTTCGCGAAGGTAGGGAGATTCCCGTGGTTTGATTCGTAAATCGTTCGCGTGTGGTGGATATGTGTTTCCTGCTTTCTAAACCTTAGATAGCATGTGTAGGAACACATTAAGCATGAAAACGGAATGAAAACCATAGGTTATAAAAGATTTGGGGTGATCCGGATGATGGATTCCGATTAGGGTCGCACTGCTAAGGCGACGATCCTTGGCGCCGCGACCAGGTCGCGACATTGCGATACGTCGCGTCCTAAAGGCGACGCTGCACCCTGTCGCGACAGCAGCGAATGCTGTTATCCAAGAATGTATGTAAGTGTATAATTATCCGTTTAGCGTGGTTTGTGATTTGTGATGATAATAGGAGGTGCATTGGCATTCTCTCTACGCTCGGGGAGCGTGTGTGTGTGTGGTTTATATGGTGTTCACGTAGTTTACGTAGAGGTTTCATGTGGCTTGTGTGTTGTGCACGTGGTTTCTGTGTACGTGGCGTGTAGTTTGACGCCTTCTGTGGATACCTCTCAGTTGGAGCCCCAGGTTTTGTGTGAGCCAGGCACGTGAGTGCTCGGGGCTTGTCCCGGTACTGGGTACCGATGAGGTCTTGTCGTCTTCCTGGACACCCTCACTTTGTGCTGAGTAGTACATCCGGCTGAGGAAAGACGGCAGTGGGACAGCGACTAGAGAGAGTTTGTGTGTTGTCGCTTGTAGCGCGCTCGTAGTTGGGGAGACGGACACCAGTAGACGTACTGGGCCCCAGCTAGTCCTGTTTTCCAGTGCCTCACTTTAGGGAGCTCGGGCCAGAGTCCCTAAAGGTGTCAGGCATGGGCCTGCGAGGTGTGTGACCTGCAGGTTGTGGTGGTTTAGTTTGACTCCACAGTTCTTGGTACTTGTTTAGTGAGCGGCAGCTGAACCTTCCGTCCGTGGCTGTGAGACTGAGAGGTGGTCCTGTGTGGTTGTCCGGGTCAGTAACTGGTGTCGCGAACCAGTTGACGTGGCTCGAGTGTGGCGTTTCTCTACAGTAGCTTGTACACCTGTTTGGTTTGCCGTTTATCTATTTACGTTGATTCCTGTTAAGCGGCAAATGTAAGTGGTACTTACATTTTATATTCTGCTAGCTAATATTATAATTGTTAGCATAGCATTTCCTGCTTTGCTATCTGTGTTGGTTTGC
>JACBKR010006458.1:0-12374 GCA_014218235.1 Colocasia esculenta
GAGCAATCGATGTTTAAAAGCTAATCGATGTTTAAATGCAATCGATGTTCCAAGGCAATTGATGTTTAAATGAAGCAATCGATGTTTGATTTATAACAGTAATCGATGTTTAAGTGACAATCGATGTTTTAGTTAAATGACAATTGATCCATAAAGACAATCAATGTTTAAGACAATCGATGTTTTAAGGTAATCGATGTAAAAGACAATCGATATTTTAAATATAATAGTAATCGATGTTTGAGACAATCGATGTCCTAAGGTATCGATGTAAAAGTCAATCGATGTTTTAAATATATAGTAATCGATGTTTGAGACAATCGATGTGAGTGAAGACAATCGATGTGAACTTCGACTGGCCACTTCGACTACCAACATCGACTCATGAAGAAACTTCGAATAAAACATGTTATTTCTTATGCATAAATAATCTTGAAAAATGGTAATAAGTATATTCATGTTATTTAAATTAAGCCTGAGTTTTGTTATCACCAAAATAAAAGGATAAAATATAAGAGTGGTTCAGCAATCTCCCCATTTTGGTGATGACAAACTTATGAGAGTTTTCTGACATAGATACTCAAATCATGAAATAAATAGAAAATTCATAGATAAAATATCTTCCCTTTTTTGTCAATAACCAAAAAGGAAGATCTTACCATTTGGCTTTCACCTTACTGTTTGTATGGAGATCTCTACCAGAGAGGTTCAACAATGCTATGATGAATTTGTAACTCCACTTTTTACTTGCTCCCCCTGATGTGAGACTCCCCCTTAGGAGGCTCCCCCTTGATGTGAGGCTTGATGAGTCTTCACATGTCTATGATCAGTTGTTTTATGGTGTGTCGACTTTGTTGCTTGTGTGTTGACCTATGTTACATGTGTGTCGACACAGTCTTCATCTTTTGACATCTCCTGTTGTATTTTTACTTGTTGGTGTTTGATCTTGTTGTTTCTTAACATATCCACTTGTTGTTTGACAATCTTCATGAGTTTTACCTACATTGATCTTTAAAAAGAGAACTTGAAAAACCTTATTAGTAGTACTGTAAATTAAATACAAATATGTGACTACTCTCTCTTCAAATTTGAGTTGGATGAAGAGCTGACAGTCACCAATGCCTTGAGCATCCTTTGTTCCTGATGCTCCAAGGCTATCCTGCAAATGATTTATTCAGAAGTAGGTACCCAAATTGTTTTGGGTCCTTGATGGTTAGATGTATGAAAATATCCTTTAGAAATCCATACTAATAGGGTGTTTGGTTACAATTTTTTGTCTCTTTTTTCTCTAAATTTTAAAAAAAGAGAAGCAAACACAATGAGGTGTTTGGTAAGTAGTTTTTTTTTTTAGTGTAAAATTTTTATCCTATGTAAATCTCTTCAAAAAAAAAAAAACAAGTCCTAACCTATTTTTATTTTAAAAGCACACAAACTCTCTCTTAACCCCCCCCCCCCTCCACTGCGGCCCTCCTCTCCCCCCCCCCCCCAAACCCAGCCGCCCCACCCCCCCACCCCCCGGCCGGGCACCCCCCACCCCACCCCCCCACCCCCCCCCCCCCCACCCGCCGGGCACCCCCCCCCCCCCCCCCCCAAACCCACCGCCCCCCTGCAGCCGCCCCCTCCCCCCACTCCGCAGGCACCCCCACCCCCCCCAAACCCATCCGCCCCCCCACCCCGCCCAGCACTACCCCCCCTCCCCAACCCCACCGCCCCCCTGCAGCTGCCCCTCCCCCCCCCACCCGCAGTGCACCCGCACCCCCCCCCCCAACCCCGCCCCGCACTGCCCCCCCCCCCCCCGCACACCCCCCCCCCCCCCACGCCCCCCCCCCCCCCCCCCCCCCCCAAACCCACCGCCCCCCCCTGCAGCCGCCCCCTCCCCCCACCCCCCAGGGCACCCCCCCCCCCAAACCCCACCCTGCCCGGCACTAGCCCCCCTCCCCACCCAACCCACCGCCCCCCTGTAGCCCCCCCTCCCCCCACCCCGCAGGGCACCCCCCCCCCCCCCCCCCCAAACCCCCGCCCCCCCACCCACCCAGCACTGCCCCCCCTCCCCAAACCCAACCGCCCCCCCCTGCATCGCCCCCCTCCCCCCCCCGCATTGCACCCCCCCCCCTCCGCCAAACACCTCAACATAAATTTTAAAAATTTATTCATTTTTACCAAACACATAACAACATTTTTTTTATAATTTTAATTTAAAATTAAAAGAAACTCAACATCATTTTTAAGTAGAAATAATTTTTTTTTTTAAATTGCTCCCAAACTCCCCATAAGTGTTTAGTAGTGCAAGAATTAACTGTGTGGCTAACTTATTGCAAGAGAGCAACAATGAATATAATTTGTTTTATAGGCTAATGTGTTCTTATTTTTCTTTTGAGAGCATTTGTTTACTACAGTGACCTTTTCTGAGGCATCTTAGTTTCTTTCACAAATTTTGGCAATGGGTATTTTTCAGGATACTAATTTGTTTTCCTTTTTCAGGAGGTTCGTATCCAAGACCTTGTTTATATTGCCAGATTTTGATCTTTTAAACATAGAGCTAGAGATGTTTTACCTTTTGTTATTTTCTAACTGATTCTTTTAAATAACATTTTTTTCAGTTAGAGTTTTCAATTTTTCTTCTAACTCTAATTTTTCATTGTTCTTGAAATCTTTATTCAAAAGATAATTATTATTTTTAGTTTCCTTTAATTGTGTTTCCAATTGTACCATTTCTGATTTAAGATCAGAATTAGTGTTTCCTAAGTAAGTAAAGTTATTTTTCAGATTCTTTAATTCTTTTACAACACTTTTATGATTTTCATAAAGTTCATTAATATATCTTCTAAGTCTTCATACTCTGACCCTGAATCAGTACAAGAATTAAAAGATGGGTCAGAATGTACCTCATCTAGTCCTGCCATGAGGGCTAAACTTACCTGCTCTTTTTCTGAATCCGAGCTTGATGAATATGAAGTGGAGACTTCTTTATTATCCTAAGCAGCTGCCATGACTTTCCTTCTATATTTCTTGTGCTTCTCATCACTATGGATACCACTTTCTGTTCCCCCCTTTTTAGGGGGTTACCGATGAATGGCCCACGAAGAGGGGGGATAAATAAAATAAGAAATAAGATGCATGAGTGTGTGTATATGGAGTGGAAATAGGAAATACGAAAAATAAAAGATCGTGATCGCTAGGCACGCGAGGGTGCCGAATGGAGAGATGCACGGCGAGGGGTGCAGGTGGAAGAAGTGATCACGGATGTTACCTGTTGGAGCATGGGGAGATTGTGCGGGGGATGTGGGTTCCTCTTCCTCTACGAGAACGGCCGTCCATGGTAGAGGGCATTTCCTTTGTTGATTACCCTATAAAAGGAAAAGATAAAGAGAGAAAAGGGGATTAGCCACGTGTGTAGTATACAATTCTAAAAAATAAGGAATAAATGAAATGAAGGCATGGGGAATGACTTACCGTGTGGTGACTTTTAAACCCCTAAAAATAGGTGTATGTATGCATGCATATGTGTGTGTAAAAAAAAGGAATATGGGGGGGGGGGGGCACGTGGGGCCCGGAAGAGTTGAAATGTAAACAAAAGGATGAAGGGGAGGGGGGCTTCTTCCCAAAAGTGAATGGCGCGGCAGCATTGCTGGTTAGACAAAAGACGAAGGGGAAGATGCTTCCGCCTCGCTCCGCTCTGGTGCACGTGGAGGAAGACGACGGGGATGCCAGCTCCGAACTCCGAGGAATGGGATGTAGCTTGGCGTAGAAGGTCCCCTTGGGCTGGGGTCGAGATGCGAATCCGACAGGGCTTTGCCACAGTGAGTGGACCCCCCTTACAAATGACCCTCGGGGGTCTATTTATAGGCATCAGACGCTTGAATCGCGTCGGCTATAGGGGATGCAACTATGAGTTGAGTGGCATCCGGGCGGCATGCTGCGATTCAGAAGGCCTTGATTTGACGTAAAGCGTGATGATCACGGCCTGCAACCACCTTCAGAATCACGTCGGGGATGACCGCCGTGTTATTGAAATGCGTCTGCCTACCCCGCCGCGACTTCGTTTTGGGCACGTGGGCCAAATGCGACGACTTCTGGGGTCTGGCGTGTAATACCCTCAAATTTTAATACCATGATTTGCTTAGAAATTCTTGTTTATGCAAACCGATTAGGTTTAAATTGTGATATTTAGGATTTAGAGTATGTTTAAAACATTTTATCATACCCTGATATCACTTTCGGTCGTGCGCACCCCGACAGGGCGACCGGAAAACTGTAATGAAAATAAAATCTGAGAACACCATAATTCTTAGAAACTGTGGAGGTATCAAAAATGTATTTATTTTTTTTTTTTGACGCACAAATTTTGAGATTAAGTCGACGCAACTATTTTTGGGGTGATTTTTCACCCAGTAGAAAATAAATTATAAAAATTAAATAAAAATCATGACAATTTGTAAAACCTTCCTATTAGTATATGGTTTAAATTTCAAGTTAAACGGATATCATTAGGACACCTAAACATAAGATCTTTGGCCCAGCTGATTTGTGGGTTATTTACGACAGAGATTTTTCTGGGATTTCATATACTTACATGTGAGGCTTAGGGAAGCCAACACACATTAGGATAAGCTTAGCCAAGGGGTTGGGCTATCATTAAGCTTACTTGCGTGACCAAGAGAGTGTTGCATGAGATAGGTGGCCTCACATGGTTTAAGGGGGTTTACACCATGACAAGTCCATGGCCAACGTGCCTAGTTTGCAAGGGAACTTGGGAGCTTATATAAGCTTGCCAACACCCATCGTATGCATCTTTCCAACACTCTTGTTCTTCCTAGTCCTGCTGTTACTGTGGTTACAAGCCTGGTGTTGGTGAATTGCTGTTGGGGCTGTATGCGTTAGAGCCATTTTTGCTGGAGGTGTAGCTGCTGTGGCTGTTACCTCTACATTTACTTTAACTGCCGAAGTCCCTGTTTCAGCAGTCTTCTTACTTCCTCCCTTGTTGCTGTATTGATCTCTATACTAAGAAGAAGAAGAAGAACTTTTGTTCTCTTTTAGATCAAGTAGGTTCTCATCCTTTCCTTGAACTCTATTCTCTATTCATGTTGAAGAATTTAGCCTCATACGAGATTGCCTTTGAGCGGCTAACCAGTCTCGGTTAAGCTTGTTTACGAGATTGTAACCTCAGATTCTTTCGTTTGATTTTCCTAATTACCTTTGGAACTATGTGATTACCAAAGAAGAATCTCCACTCCTCTTACAGATCAAGTAGGTTTCTAGCTTCTTCTTCCACCCATGATCCAAGTTTATGTTATAGAGTTTTGCTAGAAATTTCGATATCCTAGAATATTGTGATTTCTTTCCATTCAGATGTTTGTACCTCAAGTATTGATTTGGAACATTAAATATCTTGTGTTTTAGTGTCCATCATGTAAGAATCTCCAAATAATCATGTTCTATCAAGACCACACTTCCAACATATACTGTGTCTAGTTTTTAGCGAGACAAGCTTGAAATGCAAACCTATCATTTCATCTCGCTAGTTCGATTTATAAACCACTGTGAGAACTATAATTAGACTCTTATATTTGATATACATCATGTCTTGATTCATAGGTTCCATGGTTAGCATGTTTAGAGTGCATTCATAGTCCCTTATGAGTGAAGAACGGCGGTTGTCGACAGGTAGCTCATAGCTGTCGACAGGATAGCCTGCTAAACTCTGGTTAACTGGGACTGTGTGCATCTGTCGAAAGCCATCTAGTTGCTGTCGACAGATACATACAGTCCAGCAAGCTAAAGTTCTGTCTGCAGCCATCTGTCGATAGGTCCTTCTTGGCTGTCGACAGGTGCAGCCCTAATTTGAATTTCTGCACCCTTTCATGTCTAAATCCATGCTAGAACTTCATCCTAAAAGCCATGGAAGTTACCCTCTCATTTACCTTGGTATTTATTGTCATGCTACCTCAAAGTTTACCCACATTATGTATCTTAATCTCCCTTAAGTTATTCTTAAAGTTGGCAATTACGAATGGTACTCCGATTGAGTCATTCTTCAGTATTCGGTATCTAAGTTTATAAAACTTGACAACTTGAGAGTTCATATGTTGAACACCTTATGAGATGTGAATACTTGTGATGACAATTGTGGACCCTCATTTTCTTGGGTTCTTATGTGATTTAAATCTTCTGAAGTTATTGGCATTGAGTCATAACCTTGTCTTAACCAATTGTCTTTCTCATTTTCTTGAACTATGAACTACTTTGTCACCAAGATATTTGTATTGATTCTCAATCAAATCTTCCTTTAGATTCCAATTTCCATTATGCCCATGAAAAGAAATTTATGATTTGTAGACAGTGCTCTCTTCAAAGAGGGTTTAGGATCACTTGTAGTAGCACCAGCTACTTGTGATCAGCTGTGGGCGACAGTTTGTACGTATGTAAATCCAAGTCAAGGAATTGACGATGGTGGGTAATAAATAATTATACCCTATTCTTGCGCAATGAACAAGATCTAAGGTGCTGGAATCGCCTAGGCACCGATGATGTATTTACGTCTATATAGTAACCTCTTGAGAGCAGTGATGCCTGTCAAGTTTGTTCCGAAATCAAGTTATGATATGAATTTTGAAAGACAAATATGACTTGTTCTGATATTCGTTTGAACCCGTCATGAAATTAATTTGGGCTATATGTTTATGTTAAGTATGAAATTCATGAGCAATTATGTTTTGATCCACATATGCACTATTTGAATATCATTCAGTTCTGCAAATGAAACTTCTACTCTATGTTCACTTATACCTACTGAGTCCTTTCGACTCATGCCTTTGTTTCCTCCAACCCTTTTCAGATTGAAGGTGTGTATAATCTCAGCTACATGTGAATCCTAATTCTGCTGCGGACGATGAAGAGATGAAGAAGAATAATGTAGTTTTAGTAGTTTCTTTTAGTTGATAATGTATTAAGTTAGAGAGAGAGAAACTTGTCTTTTGTAAATATGAGTATTTATACTTTGTTACCTACTGAATTATAATGTGTTCGAAGATACCTTTGTGGAATGGTTTGCCCGTTTTGGGCATTTGTGGGATATATCTACCCATAACGAAAGTTTGTCAGCGTAACCCCTCTTCCGATCAAAGGTTATGTATGTATTTGTGTGAGTCGGAGGAGGGTGTTACATGGCGTGTCAGGCCTAGGACCTAATCGCGTCGGCCTGGTCGGACACGATTCAGAGATTTCACGTGATTCTGAGGTCCGGGTGCTCGAGGGCGATGACTTTTGGGCCCAGGGCCTAATCGCGTCGGCTAGGTCCGACGGTCTCTGATTTGAAGCGCATCCGGACAGTAGGACGCATTAAGGATTTCTATATTTTATTTATAAAAACTTGCCAAAACCGACATTAGAATCGCATTGCCTATGGCCGACGCATTCATAAAATTGTATTGGGTATTTTCCATAAAAAAAATAAACAAACTCCTTGTTGCGTCGCTTACGGCCACCGCGATAAGGTCCTCTCGGCCTAGTCGCGCTCAAGATGCCCGTCGCGACTTGGAATCGCGTCCGCCTTTCCGGACGCGTTTCAGCTATCTTCATTAACGCGTCCAACAGGCCATTGCGACATGATGATCGCACCCCGAAGACCCGTCGCGATAAGAAATGAAAGCCCACGACCTCCGGCCAGCCTTGGAAGTGAAGGGGAAGCACCGGAGAAGAACGGGTGAGATCCGAAAATATTGGAAAACTACTCTTGCAAGGCAAAATGAGGGCCATTTGTGGCATTATAGCGCAATATGAAATTTGCTCGCGCACCACAAGAAATGCCTTTTTTCCGACGGAACTAATCCGTCGGAATTCCGACGGTCATCCGTCGGAAATAGTACCTTCCGACCGCTTTCCGTCGAAAGTTCGTCGAAAACTATCCGTCGGAAATAATTGGTCAAAATACCGACGGATAATAATCCCGTCGAAATCTGTCGTAAGGCCGACGGATAGATCCGTCGGAACTACGGTCAGTATTTACCGACCACAATTCCTTCGGTAAATCCGTCGGAATTTTGTCGGTAAATACTGACACACAATCTGTCGGAAAATTTTCGTCAGCAATATAGATGGATATACCGACGAATTTACCGACCGATTTATCAGTCAGTAATCTTTATTTTCCGACATATATTAATCCGTCGAAAATCCGTCAGATTTACAGTTTATTTTTTTTATAATGACAAATGAAAATGTATTTTTAAACCTGCTATAATATTCATAAAATTCACAAATAATCAACATCAAACATAAATCATAAAATACAATAAATTAACATCATACAGAATAATAATACAAAAAAGTCAAGATAGATGAGCTGGATCGTCTGCTGTCCCTGCCTCGTCATCGTCTGCTGGCGGAGGTGGATCTTATAATAAATAAAATTAATATGAGAAACATTAATAAAATTAAAGACATATATTATTTTCAAAAATTAAATTTAAATATGTGATTATTTTTCAAATTTAATTAGATAGTATTTTTAGATCCATATGTACTTGATTGTTTTTTAGATCCGTTAATTGAACGCCCGACCCAATCCGGGAATCCAAATTCGAATCCGTCAGTTCGCACACGTCACGTTAACCCACCCGGTCGTGTGGGAGAAAATGGCACGCCGATCGGATCCCTATTTGGGATTTTGGACCCTTGGGTTGTTGGTTTTAGCTCTTTTATGTAATTTATTGTTTTTTAGATCTGTCAATTGAACGCCCGACCAATCCGGGAATCCAAATTGGAATCCGTCAGTTCGCACACGTCACGTTAACCCACCCGGTCGTGTGGAAGAAAATGGCACACCGATCAGATCCCTATTTGGGATTTTGGACCCTCGGGTTGTGTGTTTTAACCCTTTATATGTAATTTGTTATTTTTAGATCCGTCAATTGAACGCCTGACCCAATCCGGTATCCAAATTGGAATCCGTCAGTTCGCACACTTCATGTTAACTCACCCGGTCGTGTGGGAGAAAACGGCCCGCCGATCAGTTCCGTATTTGGGATTTTAGACCCCCGGGTTGTGTGTTTTAACCCTTTATATGTAATTTGTTGTTTTTTAGATCCGTCAATTGAACGCCCGACCCAATCCAGGAATCCAAAGTGGAATCCGTCAGTTCGCACATGTCATGTTAACCCACCCGGTCGTGTGGGAGAAAACAACACGCCGATCGGATCCCTATTTGGGATTTTGGACCCCCGGGTTGTTGGTTTTAGCTCTTTATATGTAATTTGTTGTTTTTTAGATCCTCAATTGAACGCTCGACCCCATCCGAGAATCCAAATTGGAATCCATCAGTTCGCCCACGTCACGTTAACCCACCCAGTCGTGTGGAGAAAACGGCACGCCGATCAGATCCCTATTTGGGATTTTGGACCCCCGGGTTGTGTGTCTTAACCCTTTATATGTAATTTGTTGTTTTTTAGATCCGTCAATTGAACGCCCGACCCAATCCGGAATCCAAATTGGAATCCGTCAGTTCGCACACGTCACGTTAACCCACCCGGTCATGTGGGAGAAAATGGCACGCCGATCAGATCCCTATTTGGGATTTTGGACCCTCAGTTTGTGTGGTTTTAACCCTTTATATGTAATTTGTTGTTTTTTAGATCCGTCAATTGAACGCCCGACCCAATCCTAAGTATATGAAATTAATACTTATACTGACTTGAGCTGCTGGTTGTGTGGGGCGTACTCCCTGCATTATTGAGATGAACTGCTGAACCATATCGCTGAACTGCATCTGTAGCTCTACCCGCTGCGTCTGTAGCTCTACCCGCTACGTCTGTAGCTCTGCACGTAGCTCCTCCCGAATGATGCCTCTAATGTCCTCTACACCACTGACGGGAGGCGCAGAAGATGAACTCGCGTGTGCCGGGGGAGCGATCGAACTGGCATATGAGGACAACACTCGATGAGTATCCAGGCTGTCCCCAAATCCGTACACTCGACCCTCCCTTCCTCGGCACTCCCGCTGCCTCCACCGAAGCGTCCGCATCCAAATCTGGCTGGGGAGTGCCCTCTGCGTAGCGCTCCGCCATCGTCCTGACGTACGTCTCCTGTAAAATAATTAAAATTAAATTATTGAAAACAAATTACTTTAATATCATAATTGAATTCATAATTTAAAGCTTGACTTACAGCAATCGTGCGGGCACTCTCGGTAACATAGTCATCCGTCCCCTTCCGCTTATGAGTCCGATCAAATAACTCGCGGAAAGTAGGGGCACGCTCCAGGTCGTGATGCTTAAAATTCAACAAAATTAGTTAGTTTCACACATAATAATCCATATGTATATATGAATCGAACAATAAAATACTTACTAATTTTGACTGTGGGTCGCATAAGATACGGACCCACTAGTATGCACATTCTTCTCCAATTGAGTTGCTCTGTTGCATATTGCCGCCTGTGACCGCTGCTGCCATGGTCCAGCAGCCCAACGCTCGCAAAGGGACTCCCAATAGTCCCTCCGCAGCCAAACAGGGCCGTAATCCAGCCAAGCCATAAGATCCTGGTTGCCTGTGTTCTTCATTGCCTTGTCCCGTACCTCCCACATCGACTTTCTTAAATTAGTCTCGGCCGTAATCTCCCAGACGGCTCGAGCTCGAGGGAGATCCTCGGGTCTCATGAACGCGAACCTCCGTTGTAAAGAAATAAAATTAATCAACGTTCTGCAATAAACCCAAATTAATATAATTGAATAAATGACTTCAACTCTTCTAAAAAATAAAATACCGTAAACATGTCAAATAATAAATCCCGGACTGGCACCGGGAAGTCTCTCCATGCATCCACTGGTCCTGGAATATGTGCGTGGACCAACATCGTAATATAGCGGAAGCAGGACTGGGATCTATCTTCCCCCTGCATTCCACATTAATTTTTCTACATGAAATGTGTATCCTAAATAACAATATAGTAACACTGAGATGATGAACTTTACCCTAAGATCCAGCATAGTTGTCGTCCCGGTAGCTGAGGCCCCTCCTCAGCTGCTGGATGCTGCTCTCCACCTCTGTTGAAAATAATTTAGTACACTATTATGTATAAATTGCAAGAGACCAACATACTAATCTATTGAAACATACGTTTACCTTGTGGTGAGGAAGAAGACGAAGGTGGCACTGCTCGTATGGTCGGCAGGGAGGCAGTCCCTGCAAAATTTCATACACATTAGAATTATGAATTTCATACATATTATGCAGTATTTATCTATATTCATCATCAGATGCTGAAGACATGTTTAATTCAGCATCATCTTCATCATCATCCTGGAATTCATCCTCATCATCCTGGAGTCTTCCTCCATCAGACTCCACCTCCCGCTCAGCGACATTTGGACCCAGAATCAGCAATGAAAGAATAGATTCTCACGCTTCATGCACATGCCTGGCGGAAGGTTATACGGTGTTAGGAATACCTGGCCAACATGAGTAGATGCCACCGAGCCTCCGAAAGGATTGAAACCATCTGTGCATAAAAAGCCGTACGTGTGTGTGGATCCCTTGAGAAGTAAGGATGAGTACGGCTAAAATGAGCCCAAGCTTCACCATCGGCAGGATGACTCATTTCACCGTCGTCGCGACAGACTCTTTCCGCATGCCAAGTCATATGTCCAGCTGTCCTCGAGACATGAACAATCGCTGCAATCTGGGTGAGATAGGAAAGTACCGCAATGACTTATACGGAACATCCTTCTTCTTGACTTGTCCCCTCTCTTGGGCTTGAACCTATCATGCTTACAAATATAGCATGATTTCTTATCTGCATCCTCTTTGTAGTACAATATACAGTGATTCGGACATGCATCAATTTTCATAAAACCAAGCCCCAAATCATTCACCATCTTCGTCGTACGGTAAAAGTCAGCAGGTAACCTCTCTGATTGAAGAAGCATTCTCTTGACCAGTAAGAGAAGCCGGTCAAAACAACTCTCGCTCATATGAAATTCAGATTTCAAATTCAATAGCTGCGACACTGTAGACAACTGTGTATGCTTCTCACAACCATCCCATAATGGCTCATCAGCATCTCGATGTAACTGATAAAATCTCTGAGCTGTATCATTCGGCACTTCTTCATTTGTTTGATCTTCATGAATATTGAACTTCGGACACAGCATCGACAACCATGTCTACGTACATACTTGTGGAGGCAAAATAATTAGCTGGTGCAGACGATTGAATATTCAACTCACCATGACACGACCATAACTCATAATGGCCAACAAATCCTCTCATATATAGATGATGCTGCACATCCCATGTCGATATCCACTTTCTGTTCTTACAAGCCGAACACGGACATCGGATGTTACCCATTGGATCAACTGCTACTGATGAATTACTCA
>JACBKR010006459.1:0-12455 GCA_014218235.1 Colocasia esculenta
GAGCCGTCGACTCATGGGTGACAAGAACGAGTTTTGAGTCCATGACTCCAATATCATTACTGTAGTTCAAGAATGTATCACAAGAAAGCAATGTGTGCCAATAAGGATAGACTAGTCGAGAATGTTTAGGACTATCATGTCAATAGTAATGATCATCGAGAGTGTCATGTCAATAATGATATAGAGTTCAAGGGTACATTGGAATATTGAGTCAAGAGTTCTATCTAAAGCGTAACGACACATTTACATAGATTCTATCTTTAATAACTTGGTTTCATGTGTTATACTCGATCACTACGAGAAAGTCAAGATGAGGAGAGAAGATCTCGTCAAGAATGCCAAGAGAGAAGAGATACGTGCACACTAACTGTCGGGTACTTCAATGGTACAACCTGCTCGCGGCCATGTGGGAATCCATGGTCAGAAAAGACTTACGGAGGCCTTGGTCCAAGGGTCACTAGTCTAGCAGAAGGAATATATGACGGAGAGTTCACCACAAGCCAAGAAGGGCTTTCCTATCCTGTTAGAGTGTATACGCATGCCGCCGTGAGAATCGCTCAAGTGCATGTGTGAATCCGATCATGGAACTCCAGGTATACAAACTCCATTTATGGAAACTTGATTTTTGGAAACTCTATATATGCAAGTATAATGAGTACTAAAACATGCATGACCAATTTTGTAAGGTCTCGGGTTCTTATGGATCCTTATTGGATCTGTAGAGGTCCTGTGTAGTTGACGGCCAGGTCTTGACGTTGAGTCTGAGTCAGCGTCCAGCGATGTGGAGTCTGAGCTTGAATCAGCGACAAGCTATGTGGACGTTAATCTGTAGGCGGTTCAGTTGGCGGCCATTGATGTTGACGTCGACTAACAAGTCCTGTTGAAATAGGGCAGCCCGAGAGCATAGTAGTAGTTGTTTGTGGCACGAGGTGTTTACTACTGTACGGGGTTTCAGACGTTGAGTGTGTTCCGTCTGTTGTATGCGCGTTGCGTTACCGTGTACCCATTTTTGTTGTGTGTTACCTAGGCGTGGGTGCGACTCCGTCTAGACGACTAGCGTGTGGTTGTCCTCCGCTAGTGAGCCGGGACATCGAGTGCGACTCTGTCCTGTGCGTACTCCTTGTGGTGGTTTTGAGCCGGTCTCTGTGGAGCCCCTTCTCTACCGCTAGGGTCAAGCGTAGGGGAAAAACGGTCGTGGACCAGACGCGAGAGAGAGCGTCTGTAGTGTGCACACGTGGCTGGGGTTGAGAGCCTCTGTGGTGACGGGACGCCGAGCCACAGACCCTAGCTGAGTCCTACTTGCTGTGTGTGTGAGTGTGTGTTACTGAGCCGTGTGGTTTACAGTTTTGTGTGGTGCGACGTGTACTTACTTTCTGTTTTTACTTTCCGCACTTTAGACTGTTACCGGTGGGGTTACTTTTCCCTACTGGGTCTCTTTCTTGAGACTCACTCCCTTCCCTTCAGGTGGGTCTTCGTCGACTCCCGTTCCAGGCGAGTCTAACCACTCCGGTGTTGGTGCTCCCTAGCTGCAGTGAGTTGTACCTTTTTGTTGTACTTCTGTACTCTGTACTTTGCTCAGACTCTGAGTTGTATATGATATGTTCATATAGTGGAATTTTAATGCTTTGCATGGTGTGTATCTTCTTATATAGTTTCCTCGGACTCTTAAATTCCTACCCTTCCGAGCTTGTCTCGTGGGTTAGCGGGTCAGAATTCGGGTTACTGGTTATTACTGGTAATGCAGATTCTGGGTCGTTACAGTTTGGTATCAGAGCCTGGTCTGATGAGATATATATAAGAAAATGCCTACCATGTTAACTCAGAGTCTAAAGAGTACAGCTACACTGTAGTTAGCTTTGTAGTCCGGAGTTAGTTAGTGTATTTATGTGTGTATTTTTGTTTTGTGTATAGTTCTATGGCGCCTAGGCGACGTCCTAGAGAGGGAGTAGCTGAGCAGGGACTCGTCAGGAGGTTGGAGATGCTCCGCCACCTCAGCAGACGCAACCTTTGCCATAGGATGAGCACAGTGGTATTGTTCCGCCGCCACCTCCACCTCAGGTAGCTCAGGGATTGGATATGACTTGATTTCTTGAGGGGATGGCTCAGTTTGTTGCTCAGCACCGTGACGCGCCGGTACCCCAGGGTGGTACTGGGAGGGTGTTGAGGGAGTTCTTACAGTTTCAGCCTCCTCAGTTTTTGGGCCAGCCTGATCCAGATGTAGCGCGAGCTTGGCTAGATGCAGTGGAGCGGACTTTTCGTTCCATGGAGTGTGTTCCCGAGGAGCGAGTGCTGCTAGCCAGTTACCAGTTGCAGGCACAGGCGTTGACTTGGTGGTCCGCTGAGTGGGAGACTACTTTTCAGTCTCGCCCACTTAGGCAGATTCCCTGGCAGGAGTTTGTTGTTTCCTTTGAGAGAGCCTTCTGTCCTACTTACGTCCGGACGGAGAGGTTGTACCAGTTTCTGGACTTGCAGCAGAGGGACTCTACTGTGGTGCAGTACAGGGCCAGATTTGTGGAGTTAGGGCGTTATGCTCCGCAGATTATGGGAGATGAGGGTCTGAGGACGCAGCAGTTCGTGAGAGGCTTGAGGCCAGAACTCAGGCAGGCGCTGATAGTTGCTCGTGTCACAGACTTGGATGCGGCCTATCAGACTGCGGCAGCATTGGAGGCAGACACCTTGCGGACTCGTGCTCGGAGTGCAGAGGTTCAGACGCAGGTAGTTCCTTCTCAGCCTCACCAGCAGCAGGGTACTGTGCAGACGACCACGAGGACTACGACTTCTTACGCGTCCACTTCTACTGGGACGACGGCGAAGTCAGGATCTCGGAGGAGATTTCGGCGTGATAGGAGGCAGGCAGAGCAGAGGCAGCAGTCGGTTGGGAGTGTGCAGCAGCCGACAGGTCAGCCTTCGCAGCAGGTGCAGCGTACTTTTGCTGGGCAGTGTTACCGGTGTGACCAGATGGGATCACATGGCATGAGATTGTCCTTGTTACCTCGTGTGCCGCAGCAGCAGACTCAGCACGAGTCAGCAGCCCCGAGTAGCAGCAGCAGCAGCAGGCACCAGTGCAGCAGCATCAGCAGACTGGAGGTTCTGGTGGGTCCAGAGGTAGAGGTCGTGTTACCCACTTGACTCGTGCAGACGCGGAGGCAGCTCAGCTGGTGGAAGGTACTGTTTCAGTTTTTGGTTTTGCAGCTAGAGTCTTGTTTGATTCCGGTGCCTCTCACTCTTTTGTGTCTGAGGACTTTTTAGACTCCCTTGGAGAGTTGAGTTCGGGAGAGTCTGTTGAGTTGGCAGTAGAGTTGCCGACGGGGGACTTTGTCCTTACGTCCTACTGTCTGGAGGAGGTACCTGTGCAGTTGCAGGATCAGTTGTTGTCAGCCCGTCTGTTTGCCTTGCAGTTGCATGATTATGATGTGATTTTGGGTATGGATTGGTTGGAGCGGTATGGTGCAGTGATGGATTGCCAGAAGAAGAGGGTGCACTTGCGGATACCTGGAGCAGCGGCGTTCTACTTCCAGGGTATCGTACCTCCTACTTCTCGCCTTTTAGTTTCTGCTTTGAGGGCAGGGAGGTTACTTGCTTCTGGTTGTCAGGGTTCCTAGTTTCTGCAGTGACTCTTGACCAGATTGCCTCGGGAGTGGGAGACATTCCTGTAGTGTGTGAGTTTCCGGATGTCTTTCCGGAAGAGTTGCCTGGTCTTCCACCAGATAGAGAGATAGAGTTTACTGTAGAGTTGGTTCCTGGCACTTTACCTTTTGCGCAGGCACCGTACCGTATGGCACCAGCGGAGTTGAGAGAGTTGAAGAGGCAGCTTGAGGAGTTGTTGGAGAAGGGCTATATTCGTCCTAGCTTTTCTCCGTGGGGGTCACCTGTTTTGTTTGTCCGAAAGAAGGATGGTAGCCTGAGGTTGTGTATCGATTATAGGAAGCTAAATCAAGTGACCATCAAGAATAGGTATCCTTTGCCTAGGATTGATGATCTCTTTGATCAGCTTCAGTCTGCTCGTGTCTTCTCGAAGATTGACTTGAGGTCGGGCTACTATCAGTTGCGGATTAGAGATTCAGACATTGAGAGGACTGCTTTTCGGACCAGATATGGACACTTTGAGTTTTTGGTGATGCCGTTTGGGCTCACCAATGCTCCAGCAGCCTTCATGGATCTGATGCACCGGGTGTTCCACCAGTTCTTGGACCGGTTTGTCGTAGTGTTTGTTGACGACATTCTGGTGTACTCCACTTCGGAGGAGGAGCACGCCGAGCACCTGAGGATCGTGTTGCAGACTTTGCGAGAGCACCAGTTGTATGCCAAGCTTAGCAAGTGTGAGTTTTGGCTACAACAGGTTCACTTCTTGGGGCACGTGATCTCAGGTGAGGGAGTTTCAGTAGATCCAGCGAAGGTTGAGGCGGTTTTGCAGGGGAGAGTCCCAGATCTGTGTCTGAGATTCGTAGCTTTCTGGTTTGGCAGGTTACTACCGCAGATTTGTTCGAGACTTTTCTCAGGTAGCTGCACCCTTGACTCGGTTGACGAGAAAGGGAGTTCCGTTTGAGTGGTCGGATCAGTGTGAGCTGAGCTTCATAGAGTTGAAGCGACTGCTTACGTCGGCGCCAGTTCTTGCCTTACCTTCAGGTGAGGAGGGTTTTGAGGTTTGCACAGATGCTTCAGGTGTTGGTTTGGGTGCGGTCTTGATGCAGCAAGGCCGAGTGGTGGCTTATGCGTCTCGCCAGCTTAAGCCCCACGAGGAGAGTTACCCGACCCACGACCTAGAGCTTGCAGCTGTGGTGTTTGCTTTGCGGATTTGGCGTCTTTACCTGTACGGAGTGAGTTTTGTTGTCCGTACCGACCACCAGAGTTTGAGATATGTGTTTTCTCAGAGGGATCTGAATATGAGGCAGCGTCGATGGATGGAATATCTGAAGGACTATGATTTCAGCATTGAGTATAAGCCTGGAAAGGCGAATGTAGTTGCAGATGCCTTGAGTAGGAAAGCACAGATGAGTCATCTGATGCTTAGAGAGTGGCAGTTGTGGCAGTCTGCGGCAGAGGGGTCTTTCAGAGTTTCATCCAGTTGTCGACAGTTGGTGTTGGGCAGTTGTTAGCAGCTCCCGCGTTGTGAGACAGGTTGCTGAGGCTCAGCAGGCAGATCCCGAGTTGCACAGTGTGTTGCTTCTCCCAGAGGTTGAGCTTTGTGAGGACGGGACTGTTAGGTTCCGAGGTAGACTCTATGTTCCTGTTGAGGAGTCTATCAGGAGAGTCGTTTTGCAGGAGGCACATGGTTCCAGGTACTCTATTCATCCAGGGGCGACCAAGATGTACCACAGGTTGAGACGTCAGTTTTGGTGGCCTGGGATGAAGAGAGACATAGCGGCTTTTGTTGCGAGGTGTTTGGTCTGTCAGCAGGTGAAGGCCGAACATCAGCGTCCGGAGGACTTGTGCAGCCGTTAGAGATTCCGATGTGGAAGTGGGACCATGTTACGACTGACTTGTTTGTGGTTTGCCGAGGACAGCTGGAGGTTTTGATAGCATTTGGGTTCTTGTGGACAGATTGACGAAGACTGCCAGATTCTTGCCTGTCAGGACTAGTTGGGGTGTGAGTAGGTTGGCCGCGTTGTACATAGAGCAGATTGTTCCTTTGCATGGAGTGCCGATCTCTATCGTGTCAGACAGGGATCCTCGCTTCACTTCTGGGTTCTGGCGCAGTTTCTAGAGAGCTTTGGGGACAGAGTTGGCCTTTAGTTCCGCCTACCACCCTCAGTCAGACGGTCAGTCAGAGCGGACTATCCAGACTTTGGAGGACATGCTTAGAGCTTGCTGTCTGGAGTGGCAGGGGTCGTGGACAGCTCACTTGCCGTTGATCGAGTTCGCATATAATAATAGTTATCACTCCAGTATCGGTTTGGCACCATATGAGGCTTTGTACGGACGACCGTGTCGCACTCCTCTTGACTGGTTCGAGGTTGGCGAACGAGTTGTCACGGGGCCGGAGTTGGTTCAGCAGTCAGTTGAGGTAGTTCAGCTTGTGAGACAGAGGCTTCAGTCAGCTCAGAGTCGGCAGAAGAGTTATGCAGATCAGCGTAGACGACCGCTCGAGTTTCAGGTAGGAGACCAGGTGTTTGTTCGTGTGTCTCCTATGAAGGGAGTGGTGAGGTTCGGTAAGCGTGGGAAGTTGAGTCCTCGCTTTATTGGGCCTTTTACCATTTCTGAGCGTGTGTCGAGTTTGGCGTACAGACTTGAGCTTCCGTCAGAGTTGGCAGCAGTGCACGACGTGTTTCACGTGTCGATGCTTCGGAGATATCTTTCTGACGAGTCTCACGTTCTGCAGAGTGCAGAGTGGTCTGAGGTGACTCCAGTGTTGACTGTACCCGAGTTTCCGTTGCACATTGAGGATCGCCGAGTTCAGAGGTTGAGGAACAAGGCTATCCCTTTAGTTCGTGTTGCGTGGCAGCGGCACTCCGGTGGTGAGTCGACATGGGAGCGGGAGGACGAAATGCGCGAGCATTTTCCGTACCTCTTTGGTGAGTTTTCTTTCCTTGTGTTGTTTGAATTTTGAGGGCAAAATTCCTTAAGGGGGGAGAGCTGTAAGGTCTCGGGTCTTTATTTGATCCTTATTGGGTCTGTAGAGGTCCTGTGTAGTTGACGGCCAGGGCTTGCCATGAGTCTGAGTCAGCGTCCAGCGATGTGGACGTCTGAGCTTGAACTCAGCGACAAGCTATGTGGACGTTAATCTGTAGGCGGTTCAGTTGGCGGCCATTGATGTTGACGTCGACTAACCAGTCCTGTTGAAATAGGGCAGCCCGAGAGCAAAGTTCCTTCTTCTCCTTTTCTCTCCTTCCTTCCACCTTAGCCTTTCTTGATTTCTGTAGCTTCTGTTGAGTGATTTGAGCTCGTGGGAAGCCCTGGATCGTGTGGCGTTGCTAGATCGGGCGGGAATCGCAAGGTTTTGGCGTGATTCGCGCGGAGTCTTCGGGGAGATCCGGCGCGATTGGTGGCTGTTTGGGGATTTAATAAGCGTTCTGAGGTAGGGACTTAACCCCTATAACCCTCCCCAGCAAACCAGCATGTCCAATTAAGCAAATTGGTGTGTAATTTATGGTTTAGGGTTTGGGTTGTATCATGCCGGGATTTGGGTAAATTAGACAATCTAAGTGTTAGAATGTTTAGTTTGGATGTTCTGGTAGTGTAAACTGATGTGAGAATGTGTTTCCCTCCATCAGTCAGAATGTTATTTAGTATTTCTGCCCTTTTGGGACTGATTCGGGTCAGTTCTGGGTATGGGGAGCTGAAGATATCAACGTCCACATCTGTTGACGTTGAGATCTTCAGGGGTGAATTAAACGACAAGGTCGATTGCCGTTTAGTTCCTATTAACGACATGAGGGTTGCCGTTTACCCCATGTTGGCGGCAATCGATGTGGTCGTTATATCCTGTCTCCCAGCAGACTTAAGCTTTGTGATTAGAGGCGATTGACATGTGATGTCCGCCCTAATAGCACATATGGGCCAGGCTTAGAGTGTGACTCCGCCTGTGCATAGTAGTAGTTGTTTGTGGCACGAGGTGTTACTACTGTACGGGGTTTCAGACGTTGAGTGTGTTCCGTCTGTTGTACGCGCGTTGCGTTACGTGTACCCGTTTCTGTTGTGTTACCTAGGCGTGGGTGCGACTCCGTCTAGACGACTAGCGTGTGGTTGTCCTCCGCTAGTGAGCCGGGACATCGAGTGCGACTCTGTCCTGTGCGTACTCCTTGTGGTGGTTTTGAGCCGGTCTCCGTGGAGCCCCTTCTCTACCGCTAGGGTCAAGCGTAGGGGAAAAACCGGTCGTGGACCAGACGCGAGAGAGAGCGTCTGTAGTGTGCACACGTGGCTGGGGTTGAGAGCCTCTGTGGTGACGGGACGCCGAGCCACAGACCCTAGCTGAGTCCTACTTGCTGTGTGTGTGAGTGTGTGTTACTGAGCCGTGTGGTTTACAGTTTTGTGTGGTGCGACGTGTACTTACTTTCTGTTTTTACTTTCCGCACTTTAGACTGTTACCGGTGGGGTTACTTTTCCCTACTGGGTCTCTTTCTTGAGACTCACTCCCTTCCTTTCAGGGGGGTCTTCGTCGACTCCCGTTCCAGGCGAGTCTAGCCACTCCGGTGTTGGTGCTCCCTAGCTGCAGTGAGTTGTACCTTTTTGTTGTACTTCTGTACTCTGTACTTTGTCAGACTCTGAGTTGTATATGATATGTTCATATAGTGGAATTTTAATGCTTTGCATGGTGTGTAATTCTTACATATAGTTTCCTCGGACTCTTAAATTCCCACCCTTCCGAGCTTGTCTCATGGGTTAGCGGGTCAGAATTCGGGTTACTGGTTATTACTGGTAATGCGGATTCTGGGTCGTTACAAATTTTAGCAGTAACTCCACATTTTTCGCAAGTTTAATAACAAGGCAAGAAGTAGATAATCGACAAGTAGAGAATATGATCATGAACCTAAGATCAATTAAAGATATGTGAAAATGTTGTATACTTAGATGGGTTGATAAATGCATGTAAAGACTATATATCTTCGCATGGGAGAAGAGGGCATGAAAATGACGTCAAACGGGCTAAACAGGACTGATCTGCCTAGGGGCGCTTTATAAAGGGTTTTTCCTACTCCGAATCAAACTAGGTTTGACACCTGTGGGTTTGAAAAAATCAAAACAAATGTTAGTGTGATCCAAATCACGCAAAACCACCTTTTTTACTTAGAGTACTTCCAATACTTTGTACAGTAGCAAATAATCGAGAAACAAAGGTCGTTTGACTGGGTAATAAAATGTATTGGGACTGACTACGTGAATTTGACACAGTGATCATGTTCGGGCTAATACTCTCAGTACAATGAAAATTGGGGAAACCAGTACGAAATGAAAGTAGACTCATAGGGTAACAAGTTCTATGTTAAACACTTGGTCTAGAAACAACTCCAACGAGAGGTATGGAATTCGTAAGACAAGTCAAGGTTAAATTGTGACAGTACAGCGTCAACATTATGTAAGATTTAATTCGTAAAACTCTCAAGATAAAAATTGGGGAAAACAATAAGAACGTGATCTATACATATGGATGCAAGCATGGACTAGTTTAATTAGAGTTTGGCATGGAGATGACCTACCTTTGAAGTTGAATAAGATTCGCTCTCGAGAAAGCACTAGTTCTGACTGCCTGAAGGAGAACACTTAATACTCCGGATCCTATCCATGAAAATTGGGAAAACTAGTGTGATTAGGAAGTAAACTCGACCTTCTTTCCAGGGGTATAAGTCTTGCACGGTTTGGTTAAGCTTTGGCTTACCTTTGGTCGACTTCAAGATGAGCTCTTGCTCAGATCGATGCAGACGCAGCTGAGAAGAAGAGCTCCATTTTGGGGCGTTTTCCTCCGCCTCTGGTGCTCAAGAGCTGCTACCCACGACCCCAACAATAGGTAAACTCATCCCCAAGGGTTTCTTGATAAGTATATATGCATCTAGGTTTCTTAGGAGTCCCATTGGGTGTAGGAAAAAAGGGTTGTGGTTTTGGGTTACCACCTTCCTATTTTTGATGATTTGTCACCCCATTAGAGTGTGTGAGGCATTAGGCAACCCCATACCATCGCTAGGCATGAATTTGGGTTGCCATGAAAGGCTAATTGCATTAGGATTTGGCCTAATTACCTCTTTCTATTTTCTGCTCAATTTGGGTTACGAATTTCCATGGTATTTTCTTACTTGATTTTATTCATGGGCCAGAAGTTGCCCATTAGTCCAAATTCAATAATGGGCTACCAATCCATGTTGTCTAAAGTCTACCCATCATTTTTAATTTGGTTTATGATCACATTTTATACACATGATAATGGATTTCCAATTTATTCCCTAATTACGATAATAGTCACAATACCTCTTAAACCTAGCCCAAATGATTTTTATTCACCCAAATTTCTTGATGGGTCATTAGAGGATATTATTTTAAGTCCATCCATGATTTTTATTTAATTTTATGACTCATCTAGGTACGTGTAATAATGATTTTTCGACTTATTTATGAATTACGATAATAAGTCGCAAAATGCTTTAAACTTGGCTAATTATGTTTTGCTTTACCCGAATCTCTTCGTGAGTCATTTAAAAGTATTGGTTAGAGTTGAACTATGATTTTTATGGAATTTTCCCATGTGATTTTGTCTCCATTATGCTGGTATGTATGTTTTACTAATTTGAGAATATTAAATTATTATTTTTAAATCATTTCTGAATTTTCAATTAATGAAAATTTTGAGGTGCTATAGCGGTCGTGACGTTGTATTGTTCTGTTCTGCTGCTTTGTAGTATCTTGCTGTTGGTGTTCCTCGCTTTACAACATTCCAGTGTAGTTTCCTATTTTCGGAGTTCCTACTGCTCTGGCCGGTGAGGGACTGGCAATCCCTACTAGACCTTGTTCGCGAGGCTCACCCCCCTACTTCCTTCAGCTAGGGGCTCGTCGTCACGGGAGCTCGGTGTCAGACGATTTGCGGAGACGACTGTGGCATCGTGTGTTGTCTGCAGTAGTGAGAGCGAGTGTTGTAAGATCTTATACCTGAGTGAGTTGAGAGTTATGCTTTGCAAGTTCTCGGGGTATGCCCCGTAAGGACTGCACCTTTCTTCTTGCACCTGTGCTTTTATTTTGGACATATTGTACAATTGTTATATTGTTATAGTTATTTAAATTCAGTACATATCTCACTAGACTATTCTTCTAACCCTTCCAGGTCTTCGGACCGTGGGTGGCGACGCGAACTTCGGGGTCCCTGGCGGGGTTCGGGAGGTTGGTTCGTTACAGAATCGTTCCATAATAGGTCTTCCTATTAGTTTAGTTCTAGGGATCAGGTTCAGAATCCACTAGTGGATTTAGTCACGTTTCTATGGTCCATACTTTTACTTTTTATTATCGAATATATAGTTAACACGTGTTTTATACTCTGGAAGATAACCGATAACTTCGTCATATACGAAGTCGATCATACACAATTTCGTCATGGACAGTCGAAGCTAACTTCGTCATATATGAAGCTAACTTCATCATAACCGAATTCATCTTCGTTTTAGTGTTGATCAGTCAAGCTTAACTTCGTCATATACGAAGCTAACTTTTTCATATCTGAAGTCCACTTCATTTTAGTCTTAATCAGTCAAGCTTAACTTCGGTATATATGAAGCTAACTTCGTCGTATCCGAAGTCCACTTCGTTATATATGAATTCTACTTCGTTTTGGTCTTGAACAACCAAAGCTTAACTTGGTCATATATGAAGCTAACTTTGTCATATCCGAAGTCAACTTCATCATATACGAAGTCTACATCATTTTGGTCTTGAACTGTCGAAGCTTAACTTAATCATATATGAAGATAACTTCGTCATATCCGAAGTCTACTTCATCATATACGAAGTCTACTTCATTTTGGACTTGAACAGTCAAATCTTAACTTCGTCATATACGAAGCTAACTTCGTCATATCTGAAGTCCACTTCGTCATATACGAAGTCTACTTCATTTTGGTCATGATCAGTCGAAGCTTAACTTCGTCATACACAAAGTCCACTTCGTCATATACAAAGTCTACTTCGTTTTGATCGTGATCAGTCAAAGCTTAATTTCGTCATATACGAAGCTAACTTTGTCATATACGAAGTCCAACTTCGGCTAACAATGTATATCTTGGACAGTCGATTTGATCCATCGATTGCCTCAAGCATCGATTACTGTTCAACATCGATTATTATCTGGCATCAATTACCTTTATACATCGATTACCTTGTGCATCGATTACCTTGAAACATCAATTACCTTGGACATCGATTACCTTGAACATCGATTATTATCCAGCCTATAATGATTATTGATTGTTTTATCCATTGCTTTGTCATTTAGTGTGCATTTAATCAAACCTCTTCACAAATTTATTGTAACACCCCGGAAATTTTGTAATTTAAAATTTTTAGAAATAAAGGGGAATAAATTAAATAAATAGATTGGAGAGACTTCCAACACCATGTACTAATAACCCATTAACAAGATTGGGCCAATGAAGCACATTTGGTCCAAGGATACAAACTAGGACAGGAAATGACCCTGAAATTCGTGTATGTAATTATGCAGTAATTAAGGAGGGCAATATAGGGTTAAAATATGGATGATTAGTCATGTAAGCTAAGCCAAAACCGAACCCAACCCCAATTGGTGGTTTCCTATACCTTTGCTACCTCTTTTGGGCAAGGAAATCCCAGATTTCCTGGAAACTAGGAAACAGAGCTCGTAGCCCTTTCCTAGTATCGTTAGGACTCTTAACTACAACCTAAATCTATAGAACTCATCCTCAAACTCTTGGAGAAGGTTTAACAACGAATTGGGGTCATTTGGAGGCAGGCTAGAACTTCTGAGGAGCAGGAGAAAGGCTGGGAACCCGGAGCATCATCCCCTG
>JACBKR010006460.1:0-12406 GCA_014218235.1 Colocasia esculenta
CCCTGCCGAATCGCGCAGGTCCCGCCGAATCACTTTGGCCCCGCACGAAAGGGAAAGTTCAAAGGAAGAAATAGAGCCCCCGGTTACCCACTGAGAGGGACATGCGTCCGTCATCCGCGGACAACGTCATCAAATAGAAGCAAAAGATCCCGAATAGGCTATTAGATCACTGACACAGCAACAAGTCCAAAGATCTGCTTATGTCGGTGTAAATAGTCAAGTGAACTACAGTGCACCCGCGGATGTCGCTTCGCGTGTCCTCTCGCACCACCCACGGGTGGGGGGCATTTGTGGACACCCTTTTTATGGGCCCATTTCCTCTTAGCCGGCCCAACTCCATCCCACCAAGAACACAAAAGAATGGACCTACCTAAGTGGCCCACCTACTAAAGCCCAAAGGTTTCCATTGGCCCAAGCCCATCTCACCCCATGCAAGGGGGTGAGATTAAGCAATGCAACACCTCCCAAAAGGTGTTGCCTAAAATGGAAAAAGTAAAAAGCATTTGCAAGAGGTGGAAGGGCCTACTTTTGGTGGGTTTTCTAGAAGCTTGGCAAGAGAAAAGGAGGGGCTTGGAGGCCACGCAAGGGCATCTTCTCCAAGGCTTTTGGCTGTTTTTTCTGCTCCAAGGGGGGCTCCCGAGAAGGCTTGGACAGCTGTAGCAAAAAGAAAGAAGGCAAGAGAGAAAGAGAGGTTGGAAGAGAGAAGAGAGAGCTTTGGAAGGGGGGGGGATCTCTTCTTCTCCAAGCAACCAAGAGGAAGGGCTGCTGGGCTCTTCATCCTCCCGTGAGCAACCTGCAGCAAGAAAAGAGAAGGAAAGAAAAGGTGAGGGAAAGAAGGGAAAAGAGAGAAAGAGAAGAGAGGGCTACCCTTTTCCATGTGTAGTCTTGTCATTTGAATAGGGAAGAGAGAAGAGAGGAGTGGGTAGTGGCGAGGAACTCCCTCCTCCCCCTTTTCTTTATTTGTTTTCTCTTTGTACTCCCTCCCCTCTTGTTTCTTAGAGAATATACTATCCATGTGTCATTTCTCTCTTCTTTGATGTGAATAGTCTTGTCTTTGCATTTAATGCTTCTTCCTCTCCCATTATGTGTGTATGAGATGTAAGCTTTCTTCTTTGCTTTGTGCCTTGAGAGGTCACGGGATGGTGAGAAACCACCTTTTATATGGTGGATTTTCTCTCATTCCAAGAGACACACATGAGACCCATCCCCATTTCCATGCCTCAATACATGAGGTTTAAAGGAAATGGAGCTTATTGGGCCTTGAACAAACTTCTATGAGGAGTTGGTTTTCCATGGTTTTCCCCAAGAGAAATGGTGTTTAGGCACTGTTTTTTTTTACTCCATTTAAAAGAAAGTTTTCACTGTTTTAAGCTTCCAAAATAGGCCTCTTTGCATTGCTTGGGCCGCCCCTCCCATGGAGCTTACATGGGCTTATGGTTTGTCTTCAAGAGAGGGGCCTTTTCTCACTGTTTTGTGCCTTCTAAAGTGTGTGTTTTCATTGTGCTTAAGATCCTAAACAAGCCCCTTTGCCTTGCTCGGGCCACCCTCATTTCTTGGAGCATGCATTCGCCTATTGCTTGCTTCCAATAAATAAGTTTTTCCTCACTGTTTTGAACATCTAAAGATCAGAATTTAACAGTCAAAACAGCCCCAATGTGTATGTTTTTACCTTGGGAACATGACTCTTTTGCTAGCAAATGAGTTGGGCAATTAATGCCCATGCTCAAAGCTTAGCATTGCATGCAATTGACCCCTTAAATCTCCTGTTTTGACCCCTAAGAGTTCAGATTTTCACTGTTCAAAACAGTCCTATATGTGTGCATCTTTGCCTTAGAATTGTCCTCATTTTGCTAGCAAATGGGTTGGACAATCAATGTCCATACCCAAAGCTTAGCATCTTGTGCAAAAGGCCCATTAGATCCCTGTTTTGGCCTTCCTAAAACTAAGGTTTTCATGGCTCTAAAATAGCACATTAAGAGGTTTTTCATGTTAAGGGTGTGCCTCCTTGCAAGCCAAGGGTTGAACAACCAAAGTTCATGCCCCCATACTTAGCATCCATGGAGAGCAGCCAATAGACCCCTGTTTGGCCCAAAACCGCCCCTCCACATGGGTTGGCCCAACTCCAAGAGTGTTGGCCCATTTCCCATAAGGGAGGGATTTCAGCTGTTGATTCTGTGGGTGGCCTTTTGATTCGGCGCCCTGAACAGGCCTGCCGAATCGCAGCCAGCCCCCCCCCACTGGCCGGGCCATGGAAGTCAAACCGTGCCTCACGTGGTTCGGGCCAAAGAAATGGACAATGGACCGATGAGAAGCCCATTCAAACCCGGGTTGGACAACGTGATGTCTATGTCCGGGCATATGGGCCCACACATGCTTCACTTACCGATCGGTATTTGTGTGGTCATGGTGATATCCACCTCCACCAAAGGCTTGCCTTGGAGGTTGGTGCCATGTGCCATTTGGGGTCATGTCTTTATTTGACATGTACCCTCTCTTTTGGTGCTGCCTCCATTTCGGTGGGCGTGTACCGTGCTCTCCCCCCTATCACCGAGATAAGGGGAGATGCTGCCGGATTTGCGCCGTGAAGGTCGAATCGGCAAGGGACCCTTTCCTCTCTTAAAAGAAACCCCCAAAGTCCAGTGGAGTGGCGCCAAATCGCGAATAGAACCACGTTGCACCCCTTAAAAGAATAAGAGAGCCGATTAAAAGATATTTCATCATGAGGGCAACAAATGGGCAAAATCAAAGAATTTTCCGTTGCACATGTTTTAAAGAGCAAGAGATCAAATTAAAAAATCTTTTTATGATAAAAGTAAAAAAAGGAAATAAGCAAACGGGCCCTCTCATGTTTTCAAAAGACCAAAGTGAAACCCTTTTTGATGCAAAAGAGCAAATGGGCCATCTTATGTTTTCAAAAGACCAAAATAGAATTCTCTTTGTAATAAGAAAAACAAATAGATCGTCTCACATTTTCAAAAGAACAAAAGACCCGAATGAGAACATGTTTTGTAATAAAAGAGCAAATGTGTTTTCAAAAGAGTAAGAGACTGATTTGAGAATGTTTTCATGTCAATGAAAAGAATCAATGGGCAAATGGGTAAAAAGACTCAGTCACATCTAAATAAAAGACTCGGCAACCTCGAATAGGCATCGTGTCTGTTTATCATTCCGGCTTAATTTTTGAGTTGCGCTGTTCATCGGATGTCTCCATATCAAGGCCACAAGACTTTCTAATTTCTGGCGATTAATCAAGGGTTTTCCCTCCCAGAGGGATGTAATTAACGTCGTTGCGTTTAGGCAACGACGGGATTTTGGTTCAGGACCCGACACTCCACTTTCGTTTGACGAAGTCAACGGCGCGCACAATAGACGTAAAGCCCTCGACTCTCGGAGGCAACCATTGGTTGTCACTTCGGTGACTGGCACCCGCGCTGCGCGGAATTGTGGATTATCTCACGTCACTCTCGCTCGTGTAGCGTTCGACGAGACTGGATTCGCAATACGTGTGCATCCATGAGAAACATGAGAAAACATAAAAAAGAAATAAAAGATTTTTAATCTTAAAATTTCCCATTCCACAGCTGTCAAATAGCTTTCCCTATGCTAGATGCATCGTAATTTTCCATCCACAATGTGGTGATTATTCATATTGTTTGTTTGTTTTAACTAAACACTAGATTAAAGAGAAAGAAGGGTACTCCCGTTATGTACAGGTTCTTTTATGTTAAGTTGCAGTTTGGTGGTTTTTAGGTGTATATATTTAAGGAAATTAATTAAGTACTGCCCATTGGTGATAGGCTAATATATATGTACACTTGCTGCGTATCGTATAGACTAAAGTTGGAAGATATGATTCACTGCGTTATCCGAAATAAATTAATGAGGCAAAAGCTTTGATCATGACAATCTAATTATATAATCATTCTTCATTTAATGTCTTAGGCCAAATAATTGGAACCAACTTTGTCTTACTATGGCCCACTGTTTTGAGCTGTAATATATCCTTCCTTGATCATGAATTGTTCAATGTCATCATTGAGGAATTTGTATATGAACGCTGGGATGCGCCCCATCTCAGTGGGCACCATTAGATCGTCATCCAACGGCGCCCTACATTGTGCACCGCTGTAGGGGGCGCAATAATAAATCTTCTTTATTGGGACACCGTTAGAGACGATCTAATGGCGCTCATTGGGTTGCGGTGCTGCACCCAGCACTTCTCTCTTCTCTCTCTTCTAGATAATATATATATATTTTGTGCTGTTTTACACTATTCATACAGTGCATCAAACGTCATGTGGTGATGCGAGTAGACTTTATTTTTATTAAGAAAAAAATAAACGGAGGACTAAAAACCCACTTACAGAATCAATCATGAGACATTAATTAGAAAGAGTAAGACCAACAATATGAAGGCCAGTCCAAAGAACGAATAAAAACGAAATTAAGAGACTACCAGTCCAAAGGAATGTGATCGATTTTTGTGTTTGAATCTTCATTGACATTAAACCATGGACTTTCAGCAGATGACTATTTGTTCTTCAATTTTAATTAGTTTAATTGGTTTCTTAAAGTTAAATTAATTTCACTCTTAACTTAAAAATTAGTCTATAATATATAAAGGTTAGAGAAGAACTTTAATACCTTAGATATCTCGACTTCTACCTCATACTGCTGTCCTCCGTAGAGCGAGACCGGCTCCAGACGTGTGTCTATGTTGGTGCGAGGATTTGTGTGAACAAAAACCAGGGCACATGAGATTATAGCACAAAGGCGTCGTAAACCAGATATCTGAAGATAATTAATATATAATTATAGTGAAGAAGACATCAGCGGATTGAACAAGAAGCAAAGTTATTACTTAAGCAACGCATTCTATAATTCAAATAATCGATCTATACATAACATGTTCGTTAGAAATTACTAAGCACTGCACCTAGTCCATAATTCAAATATTCACTACAAGGCGTACAACATTGTCACCGCTCTTTTGTCAGCGGCTACAAAAAGTCGTTGACAAAAGATGATATTTGTCAACGCTTCCACAAGCCGTGACAAAATCTGTTGCATCAAGGCTTCTGGGTCCGTGACGAATCCGTTGATAAAAATAAGTTACGTCAACGGCTACTCTATATCGTCGACATAAATATTTTATGTCAAGGCTGCCTTAGCCGCTGACATAAATCTAAAATTAAATTTATAATTTAATTTATTTTAGATATACCAAATCATATTATAATTATAATTAAATATTTTTATTAATATATTTATTCTATTTGATATTTTCATATTTATATTAATACTAAAATGAATATTGATAAAGTAAAATTAAAGATAACTGTGTATATATATATATATATTAAATTATATTTTATTATGTATATATATATATATATTCATTTTTATTATGTAATATTTAATTAAGATAATGTCAACGGCTTTTAGCCGCTGACATATATTCCCTTTTTTTACCAGCCTCGCCCCCAACCCTGGCATTCTTACCCCACTGAGCCCCAACCCGACTTCTCCCCCTGCACGCGCCGGCGCCCTAGCTCGTGACTTTGGATCCTGGAAGGAAGAGCAGAGATGAGGGGAAGAGGGGGAAGAGAAGGCGCCAGGAGAAGGCCGGAGGGGGAAGGTGGGAAGCGAGGGAGGTGGCGGCAAAAGCCCTAACCAGGCTTTGGATCTGGAAGGAAGAGCAGAGATGTCTGCTAGGGCGGCGAAGGGATCGCCAGAGTCGGACTCCGCGTGGATCCGTCTGCCGTCTCCTCGGAGTCCAAGGTCTCCGGCGCCGCGAAACCGCCTGCCAAGTGAGTATACGAGCCTGACTTGCTGATGTATGTTTCAAAAGTGCGTTCTCACCGTTCCGATGGTCCGGCGTCTTCTTGATCCGGTGGAGGATTCATCGATTTGGGGAATTTGCCTCGGTTCGCCTGGCGATGTCGGACCTCTTTTGGCCAGTCCTCGTTGTTGCTGATTATCCCTTTTGTTGTGTCCTCCGATTTAGGTCCCAGGTGGTGGGATGGCCTCCGGTGAGGTCTTTCCGGAAGAACGCTTTGAAGAGCTGCATATGTAAAGGTGGCTGTCGACGGCGCGCCGTATCTGCGGAAGGTCGATCTCGAGATGTACGGCGGCTACCAGCAGCTGCTGAGCGCTCTGGAGGAGATGTTCTCCTGCTTCACCATCCGTGCGTGCTTACGCTTCTCTCCCCCCCCCCCCACCCCATCTCTGCCTCAGCTTCTTGGTCCTCTCAGACAGCTGCATCTCGGGCATCATCTCCATGAGCCTCTTGTGCTCCTCCAACGTCTCCACCTCCTTCCTTACGCAGTCTTCAGTATAATAAGTATAGCAAGAATCCACATATAGCTATATGTTGGGAAAAATTTATTAGGAATTCCTCATTTAGTGTAAAGTAATCTTGCTTTCTTGTGGTAAACATTTTGGAATTCTACATTGAGAATTCTGTGTTTCAAAGGTGTACCACTATCATTGTCAAGAAAAATCTAACTGATGTCAGGCCATTGCCGATATGCATGAGGTAGTTAAGACCTACAATCTGGTGCCTTCTATCATCTTCGTCACGCAGTTTTATGTTTGTTACTAGCTATTGTCTCCTGCCGATCAAGTCCTTACATGATAATAATGAGTTAAACTATCTGTTGATAGCTCTGGCCACACTGTCCCTTTTTTTGTCAAGCAATGAGCATCTCATTTAACTTTTTCTTGTCACCATGATCAGGTTGCTGGTCCTCCTCTGGGTATTGACATTCCTGCGTTGGGCATACTTTGGACTCTATTTCTTCGCAGTTATGTCACAGGTAGCATGGCCAGTTTTTGCCATATTCGTTCCTATGACAACAATATGCATACTGTACCAAGTAAGGATTTCTCCATCTATGCTCAAAATTCTTATTTTCTGAGACATATACTTAAGTACTCCTTAAGTCTATGAATGTCCACAAATGCTCAAAATTCTTATTTTCTGAGTCATACTTAGGTACTCTTAAGTCTATGAATGTCCACACTATAAGCAGTTTAAAAGTTTATTGTGCCACTGCAGCAATACTACATACCAACTGCAAGAGAACTTGCTCGTTTGTCAGAAATTCAAAGAGCTCCAATCCTCCACCATTTTGCAGAATCACTTTCTGGAGCTTCGGTTATCAGGGCATTTGAACAGGGTGACCGCTTCTCCAGTGTAAACCTGTGTCTGGTCGACAGCCATTCGAGGCCATGGTTTCACAATGTCTCTGCAATGGAATGGCTTTCTTTCAGATTGAACCTGTTGTCCCACCTTGTGTTTGCCTTCTCACTGGTTTTGCTTGTGAGCCTTCCTGATGGACTTATTAATCCAAGTAAGTGAACTTTGGGGAATTGCTGTGATATTATTCATTATTTATTTAGCATCACATATTTTCAAAAGGCCATGGTCATGAACCCTGATATCTAAAGAAAGGACATATTTACAGGCATTGCAGGTCTGGCAGTCACCTATGGACTTAATCTCAATGTTCAGCAAGCTTCAATTATCTGGAACATGTGTAATGCTGAGAACAGAATGATTTCAGTAGAAAGGATACGTACTGCAATATACAAGAATTAAAAGTGAAGCACCTCTGTATGTACACAGACCACCAGAGAGTTGGCCAGAAATTGGTGCCATATGCTTTAGAAACTACAGGTGAAGATTCTTTGGATGAAGTTTTTCCTTCACAGTGAACTTGGGACCAGTCTAGAAATTGTCACCAATAAGAAAACCATAGACATTTGGTGTCTCATTTTCAGAAAAGCCAAGTCAATATCTCCTTTTAAAGGAAAGGGGAAAAGAAACTTTATATGACCCAGTCATGGCTTATTCATGTGAACCTCCATTCAGTTCCAATTAATGTTATCCTTATGAAAGAACAGAATCAGTGTGCCAGAGCCCATTAGCATGTTCAGCTCAAAGAAATCCTTTTAACAGGATTTCCTTCTTCCCTAGATCCACCAAATGAGTGCTTATGGAGTTAGACAGTTGACAAGAACCAATCATCTTTCTAACTTTGTCCTCTGGATGTTGCCCACAGTGCATTGTTCTCAAGGGAACCAAAAGTATATCATTCTTTCTTGATTAAAGCAAAATTTTCTTTGTTCCCCTTTATGCAGATAATGTTGTTTAGTCACATTCTCTCCTTTTCTGGAGATTTTAATCTTCCCTTGTGTTTTTTCAGTCACTTGTGCTTGTTAATCTTCGAAAAGTTTGATGGTCATCTAACCGGAGAGACTGGCTGTGCATACAGGTTCTCTATGCAGACCATCTGCCATCTGTTCTGAAACACATCACCTGCATGTTTCCAGGCAAGAAAAAGATTGGTGTCGTGAGACGAACTGGAAGTGGGAAATCAACTCTAATTCAGGCTATCTTCCGCATCGTGGAACCCAGGGAAGGAAGCATTGTGATTGATGATATAGACATCTGCAAGATTGGTCTCCATGATCTAAGTTCTAGACTCAGCATTATTCCTCAAGATCCAACAATATTGAAGGAACTGTGAGAGGCAACCTTGACCCACTGGACAAGTACTCGGATCTCCAAGTATGGGAGGTATGTGGGGGCCGCAGCACCTTAGTACCCACTAGAAAGTCGCTTCAAAACAGACCTTGATAACTTGATTGGAAGGTTCTAATATTTGCATTTGTCAGTGGAAAAACAAATGAAAACATGATGAAAAAAATGTCACTCAACTAATGTCTGTCCGCATCAAGGGGATAGAGTGGAACTGCAATAAAAAGTAGGGAGCTGGTTTCACAGTATACAAACATGGGCTAGTTTTTTTTTCCCAATTGCCAACAAGTGCATGAAAGTTATGTTCTTAAATTGTTGCGGACATTGATACTAAAATGTCATCAGAATAACATAGTAATTAAATCCTATGCTTACTCACAGTGGTTGAAAATGGAGAAAATTGGCAAGCATCAAATTATTTGATGCTATATAAATTGAATGTGGATTTATTTTAGTTGTATTATTTGTTTTCTTGTTGTGTATAAATTCAGGTATTTTACAAATAGAAAAGAAAATTAGAAATTGTAAAAGAATTAAAAAAAAAATTATACACCATTTGTCAGCGGCTGCAACCCGCTGACAAAAGGTTTTCTGACTTTTGTCAGCGGGCTTTGAAGCTCGCTGACATAAATTTTTTGTCAACGGTTAGACAGCCGCTGATATAATTTTTTTTTGTCAACGAGCTATAGGCCGCTGACATATAATGCTTATGTCAGCGACTCCCCATTCTGTTGACATATGTTTAGTCGACGACAAAGATGTCGACGGCTTTGTCAACGGATTTAGGCCGCTGACATATATTTTTGTCAACGGGTTTTGTACTTTGTCAACGGCTAGAAGCCGCTGACATATGTTGTTTTTCCTGCAGTGATTCTATCTTTGAAATGTTTCCATATGTAGTTTAGAGTAGGGTTGGATATATAGGGCGACTCGGCTGACCAGTATTACTCTTGGTATGATATGGTTTTAGATGCACCATATTATACCATATCTGGGCATCCAACTCTCATCCAATAATATTATAGAAAAAATAAAAAATAAATAACATTATAACTATTCATATGTACCGTGTCAGAGGATTGAATTTTATCTAACACGGTACGATTTGCTAGTGTCACACTAATATGGTATAGCACGACGAATTTTGGTTTAGAGTGGGATCCTCCAAATAGTTCCATTATATTTATGTGAAATATATTGTAAGAAATTAATTAGATCTTATAATGAAGATGTGGTGGCTATGGATTGTAGAAAAATAATCCTACTAAGTGAGAGCACTTGATAAGTGCCGTGCTTAATATCTGTTGGCCAAGGGGATTACATATTTGCAATTCACCTCACTCTACGCTTCATGTAATATGTATTTCTCTACATTTATTTGATTTGATATCCGAAAGAAAACATCGGAACATACATTATATGGAATCGACTTCCATATGATTCGATTTAATTGACTTCGATATGTCTCGATTTAATTATTGATATTAAAGTATGTGCAGTACTAAAAAAACTCACAGCCCAACGTATGAAAAATCTGGTTTTGTCGTCGCCATTCAGATGGGAACACCTGAAAAAATATTGAAACATGCGTTGATGTCAAATTCATATATGATATATGATATATATGATATATATGATATATATATATATATATATATATATTATATATATATATATATATATATATATATATATATATATATATCAAATCTTACCAACCATCCAGTGTATGTAGGTCTTTTTCTCTTCGTCACTTAACCAAATTATAGAAGAACTTAGCTCAGAATCGATTTGTACTTTTGGGTTCCACACGTTGAGGGAAGCTCTTACACCCTTAAGCTTATAAAGGTCTACACCTTGTGAAAAAATACCGGCACCCTGAAGGCATGAAAAACATGAAATTTCTTAAATTATGACATAAGCCTAAGTATTAAAATGCCACATTGATAGTGTTAATTATTGAAGGCTATTAGACTGATGTGCTTGATCAAAGAGTGGAATTTCCTTTTATTTATTTGGCAGGTAAATGTACATGGGGGCTGAAGATTTGAACCTAAGATTTAAGAGGTAGGTTGGAGGGCCTTACCATGAGTAACAGGTTATGTATCCCATAGGTTAAGATATCCAGGTGTAATTAATGTATTTTTTGACCTAAATTATTTTGAAAATCGTCCACCATGTCAAAATCAGTTAAATCTTAACCATGTATTTATACATATATAGTTAAATATAACCTTGTATTTATACCCACATACTCCTACTAATTAATCAAGGATAAAATGGTCCCTAGTAAAGCATCCCTAAGCAACTTAGCACATGATCTTGAATCATAATATAAAGATTTGTAAGCTCATTGATATAGAACATGCATGGATATAAGGTGGCTAGCGGCAACATGGCCATGTTCTTTGTTTTTGGTCATGAACCATTGATGGCGACAGTGACGGATCCAGCTCATAGTGAGTGACCTCATTCACTTGAAAATTCTCTATTAGTGAGATCAATTTTTACCATGGAAGATTTCAATGAGTTGAAAATATAACTTATGAATATATTATTAGTGACCCCACTGAATTAAGATTCTGTATCCGCCACTGGATGGCGGCAATGTTACATATGTATATATGTATGTACCATCTTAAAATGCTCTGATTGAGATCATGCACTAAGAACAAGAATGTTGTTGAATGAAGGTAAAATGTTTATAACCTCATAGTTGGGACTATCAAACCCATTCAGGTTTTGCATTCCTTTTTGCCGAAGACCGTCGTACTGCCTACTTCTTTGGACCCTTCGCATGGGAATGGATCCATTTGGGCAACTCTTCGGCAAGTTCCATGGATAAGAAGGTTGCGCCAGCTCATGACCACCGATTCTCGTTTCTCTACATAATTGGTAGGTTTCATCTGCAGTAATACGTAGATATATAGGATTAGCATATAATTAGGTCTTGTTTGATAAGTTGTTAACATATATAAAATGTATTTATCATCAGCTCTGATAAAGTCAGTTTGATAACCGAGATAGTCTGTCTACGTGTTTAAATGTTCTCATGCGATAGCTGTTAACTATGTTAATTAACTATTACAAGAAAAAATATATACATCAGCGATTAATAACTGTTAATAAAAGATGAAAAATTATTGACATATACATATGTCAGCGGCTCTAAAATCGTTAGTAAAACCGTTGGCAAATTTATCGTCGACTTATTTTTCTTGTAGTGAACTTATCAGGAGATGAAACCTCTATTAACTTATCTAGATTTATCCTTTCTTGATGTCAAAAATATAAAATTATTTTATCTGTCGTTATTTACTTGATTTGAAAATTCTATGGGGTCATGTATAAGTTTCTTTTTTCTCGTCCAGGTTCTAATTAATCATCGACAAATTACTGATGATTAATTGCATTCTTAAAACCTTTGGTATCAAATGTACGTATTATTTGTCCACATACGTTTAAAATTGATACCATGATCTATTGATAGGGTTCTATTGCGTTAGCAGTAAAGAATTTATGGTCTCCATAGGAAACTGCATGCACTATAGATATGATTGAAGATTGTAAGTAGAATAAGGGAGAAAATTAACATGACTTACCTGAATTGTGTGGTTAATAAGCAGAGGGTGCTCGAAAGCTGGTTGTTTATAAATTTCAATGCAATCGATAACATGGCCATCAACCTATGAAAACACACAGATGTGAAAAGCATCAAAATACAGTGTATTCGTATTGCTTAATGTACACTATATATCAATTGCAATTTACATATGGCAAATGCAAAATAACATTATCGAAGAATAAAAAGGGAATTGATCCCAAATTTTCACTTTATCAATTATGAATATCCTGTTCAGC
>JACBKR010006461.1:0-12319 GCA_014218235.1 Colocasia esculenta
TGTTCTATCGTTAATGTCTTTCTATTGAACACTCTATTCATCTAGGTTGGAGACATATCCTAGCAGAACACCTCATCACTTTTAGCATCTAATTTTCCTAAGTTATCTTTACCATTGTTTAAGATAAAACACTTACAGCCAAAAGGTCGAAGATGGACTGAGTTGGGCTTCTTATCCTTGTATAATTCATAAGGAGTCTCTTCAGATGTGTCTGATATACATCTGTTGCTAATGTAGCAAGCTATATTTACTGCTTCTGCCAGAAGTACTTTGGTAGATTATACTCATTTAGCATAGTTCTGGCCAGATCCAGCAAGTTCTGTTCTTCCTTTCTGCTACACCATTTTGTTGAGGTGTCTGGGAGCTGAGAAATGTGTTCAATACCATTTTCTTCACAAAATTCCAGAAACTCTTCATCTTGAATTCTCCTCCATGATCAGATCTAATACTGGTAATCTGAAATTTTGATTCTTTTGAACAATTTTGCTGAATTTCAGAAAGGCTTGAAAAGCTTCAGATTGGCTTCTAGAAAAGACACCCAAGTATATCTTGAGTAATCATAACTAATACATAGCCATAGATTTTTCTCCAAGGCTGACTGTCCTCATAGGTCCAATAGGTCCATGTGAATCAATTCCAGAGGTTTGGAAGTTGTAACAATTGTCTTGGACTGAAATGAGGTTTTGTCTGTTTTCCTTTTGCACATGCTGAGCATATTCCAGATTTTTTAATTTCATCTTGGGAAGACCCTCAACCAGATCATGCTTTATAATTCTTGATTACTGAAGTGCTTACATGACCAAGTCTTCTGTGCCCAAATCAGCTCTTCGCTTTTGGTAGTAGCAAACAAAGATTTAATTTCTTTTAATTTGCTAGTTGCAAAGTGTACAGGTTCTTAATCTTTGTGCTTCAAACACCTTTTGTGTCCTTCAGAATTACAACTTATCATTTTGAAAACTTACTAAATGACCCTTATCACATAACTGACTGATATATGATTAGGTTGTGCTTGAGACCTTCTACATACAGACATCCTCAATTAAATCTCTTCCTTTAGTACCAATAGTTCCACACCCTAGCACCTTTCCTTTTCCATTGTCACCATAGTAACTTGACCAGATTCTTCTCTAAACTTGTAAATAGCTTCTTGTCACCTGTCATATGCCTTGAGCATTACTATCAAATACCATTTGGATGCCCTCAGCTGACCCGCAAATAAAAGCTAAGTTTTAACTTTTGGTACCAATTTTCTTGGGTCCTGATGGTTAGTTTTACGAATCCATCTTAAATTCTAGTAGTGCACGTGCTAACTGTGTGACCTAGTTGGTTGCAGTGTGTACACATAAATCGAAAGAAATTTCTATGTATATTTGTTGTATTTCGTTTTGTGCATTAAGCATGTTGATTTACCTTTGGTATTTTTATATCATCTCTTTTACAAATTTTAGGAGTTGGATATATTTAGGATAAGCACATATGTTCTTCATTTTGTGGGGGTATGTATCCTACCCCATGTTTCCTTTTCCTTTTCTTGCACCTTCAGATTTACAAATAATGAAGTTTTGCAGGTAGTTATTTTATCTAAAGTGCGCTCTTAGATAACTATTTCTTCTTGCAATTTTTCTTCATTCTTCAGTTCTCTTAGATTTGATTCTAATTCTAATATCTTGTTATTTCTTTTTCAAATTTTCACATAATAGTTCATTGGCTCTTTTGGTTTCAATTGAAATTTTTCTTTAACCTTTCAACCTCATTTTAAGAAAGGTATTGTTCTTTTCTTGATTTAACAAATTTAGCTTAATTATTTTTGTTTGTTTTACAACGGACTTATATTTTTCATAAAGTTCATTGAAGGCATCCCTAGACTATCTGAATCAGATTCTAAGCAGGAAGTAAAGATGTTCAGAATTTACCTGTTCTAGTCCTGCCATGAGGGCTAGATTTACCTTTTCTCTTCTTCAGATTCTGAGCTGGAGGAGTCTGAGCTGGTAGCATCTCGTTGTCCCATGTTGCTACCATAGCTTTTTTTGAACTTTTGAATCTCTTTTCTTTTCCCTTCTTCTTTTCAGATTTTTTTCTTGGTCCTTCTTTTGAGTTTGGGACACTCAGATTTGTAATGCCCCGGCTGGTTGCACTCATAATAGGTTGGCTCTTTCTTTTTATCTTTCTTGAAGAAACTTTCTTGAACCAAACTTTTTTTTCTTAGCCAATATTCTTTGTAATTTCCTTGAGAGCATAGCCTCATCATCACTGTCATCTGATTTTCTTTGGAGTATTCAGATGAAGAAGAATCTGCAATCTTTAGAGCATTTGAAATTTTCTTCTTTGAAGAGCTTTCCAAAAATCTTTCCATGTTTATTCTGGTGCATGAGGGAGCCTATTAACTTATCAATGGACAATTTAGTGAGATCATGGGCTTCCTCTATGGCTGTAACTTTAGGGGTCCATACATTGGTTAGAGATCGTAGTATTTTTCTAACAGTTTCTTCATTGGTTAGGATTTTCCCTAAGGCACTTAACCCTACAATTATGTTTGAGAATCTGTTGTACTTTGTGTTATATTTTCACTTGGAAGCATTTGAAGTGTTCATATTGAGATACTAGTATCCTATTCTGATTGTTTAACCCTATCAGTTCTTCATAGGTACCTGTAATTTATCCCAAATTTCTTTTGCTGTCTTACAAGCTGAGAGTCTATTGAATTCTCTTTTAGACAAGGCACAACAAAGATAATTTTTGGCTTTATAATTAGGGACATATTTCTTTTATCAGCAATAGATAAACCAGCAGAGGTGGAAGTTACTCCAACTATTTATAATCACTTGTTCAATTACCTGCCAAAGGTCTCTGTCCTCTGATGAAGCATTCCACCTCATCTTCCAGTATTGATAATCTTCACCATCGAAGAATGGTGGTCTTGAAACTGATTGGCCTTCATAGTTGTGATCTTCAGATGCCATTCTTCTCAAATTTAGATTCTTCTGAGAAGACCCAAGCTCTGATACCACTTGTTGGATCGAAATGGCAAATACACAGTCCTAGAGGGGGGGGGTGAATATGACTTTCTAGCTTTTAGATAATTCTTCTGAAAATCAAAACACAAATAAAATATGTTAGTGCTTGGTGTGATGTGTGTGATTCAAGTGAAAGAACTTGGCGGAAAACAATCACACAGAAGATTGCACAAGAGATTTATCCTGGTTCGGCCCTTCCTATATAGAAGTCCTACATCCAGTCCTCAAGCCAACCACTTGAGTTTTCCACTAAACTGCCAAAACAGATTTGGCCTTCTCTCACCTTGAGAGGTAATTACAACACCCACTTGCTCCAAAACCAAGTCTTCCTAAACAGGGGTTAAAACACAACTGCCTTATACCAAAGGCCTTCCCTTCACAAGAGGGTTAAGCAGAAAAACTTCTGCAGAAATAACAGAAAAAGAAACCTTGTGTGTTTGCCTCAAGATGAGCACAGAGCACACACTTTCCAGCAGGATGAATGAAGAAGAGAGAAGTTAGTCTAAATCCTAGCTGAAGCTACTTGGGTGGACTTAAAACGAAGGAGCAATTACAATTGCCACCCAACAGACAGATCTTCAGAACAGAAATTCCTGAAGATGAGCTCTCACACAGAGGCGGAACAGGAAGATTAGAGAGCTTGCAAGATGAGCTTTTCAGGAAAATGGCTTGAAGAAATTCTTTTTGCACACTCGAAAAACTGTTGTTCTTCATGAGCTTTTCTCCATCTCTTTATAATCTTCAAAAGAAATAGCCGTTGAGGACGATAGCCGTTGGAGTAAGATGGTGTTGCCATACTATCCGTTTGAGGAGAGTTTTGGGATACTTTAGATCTTGGGACTTATCCATAGGGTCTTGAAATTTTGCTCTTTCCAAAGTTTTTGAAAGCAGGAGCCGTTGTCACAGCTAGAAGATAAGCTCTTTGAGACTTGAGCTGAGCAACCATGCTAAAAAACATGCGCTCTAATAAATGCCTGTTTGAAAGGGACAAGACAAAGACAAAAGCAAATCCATACCTTTGTGGTAGGTGAGTTAGTGAAGTAAAACAAGTATGGAACCTAGTATTCTTAGTCCTTTCGGAAAAGTAAGGCAGACAGACAAAAGTTGAGGTATGGGTTTGTCAGTGTAGGTGAGATGGTCAGATACCATGCGTCTGATTTTTAACTAAATGCTTGAGTCTTTTAAAAGGAATAGATTGGGCAACGAACATCAAAACCAAAAGTATATTTAAGAGAAATATTTTTTACAGGAATGTACATATGTGAATGTCCTGAATTTTTGTCAGAAATATATTAAATAATAGTCTTGTACGATCTTAAGTGTATATATAAGCAACAAGAAATATGTCATAGATTTATGGCTTGAGAAGAATTTACAACAGGAATGACAATTTAGAACTGACAAAGGTACTATAGCTGACAGTGTAGTCAAATTCAGTGGAACAGGTAATCCGACTCAGAAAGTGAATATGATTCGATTTAGGAAGAATAGTGTAATTCGACTCAAGAAGGAAACGTCAGTCGAATGAGGTGTAAAGTTAGAGTCGAATACAGTATAAAGATGTTCGACTGTATGAGTCGAAGTCATGAGTCGAATACAGTATAAGATGTTAGACTGTATGAGTCGAAAGTAATGAGTCGAATATAGTATAAAGACGTTCGCTGTATGAGTCGAAGTCATGAGTCGAATACAGTATAAAGACGTTCGACTGTATGAGTCGAAGTCATGAGTCGAATACAGCATAAGTTGTTTACTTAGAAAAATGGTCTTTCAGGATATTGAAGTTGTCTAGAAATTTTGTAGTATATCTTATTTTGGGAAGAAATAATATCTGAGATTTATCATGGAAACGCAAATATCATTTAAAGAGTTGTCTTATCAAAATACATAATTTCTGAAGACTGGAGGAAGTTGCTTCAACATCCGATCCCTATTGGGATTTGGACCCCGGGTTGTAGGTTTTAGCCATTTATATATACTTGGCTGTTTTTTTACATCCGTCATTTTAATGCCCAACCCAATCCGGAGATCCAAATTGGATTCGTCAGTTCCAAGTCACGTCACTGTAAAACCAACCGGTCGTGTCGGAGAAAACGGCACGCCGATCCGATCCCTATTTGAGATTTGGACCCCGGGTGTGTGTTTGACCCTTTATATATACTGGACTATTTTTTAGATCCGTCATTTCAATGCCAACCCAATCCGGAGATCCAATTAGATTCCGTCAGTTCCCACACGTCACTTTAACCCACCACGGTCGTGTCGGAGAAAACGGCACGCCGATCCGATCCCTATTTGGGATTTTGGACCCCCGATTGTAGGTTTTAGCCTTATATATACTTGGCTATTTTTTATATCCGTCATTTCAATGTCCAACCCAATCCGGAGATCCAAATGGATTCTGTCAGTTCCCACACATCACTGTAACCACTCGGTCGTGTCGGAGAAAACGGCACGTCGATCCGATCCCTATTTGGGATTTTGGACCCCGGGGTGTGTTTTGACCCTTTATATATACTTGACTGCTTTTTAGATCCGTCATTTCAATGCCCAACCCAATCCGGAGATCCAATTGGATTCCGTCAGTTCCCACACGTCACTTAACCCACCGGTCGTGTCGGAGAAAACAACACGCCGATCTGATCCCTATTTGGGATTTTGGACTCCTGGTTATGTGTTTGACCCTTATATATACTTGACTGTTTTTTAGATCCGTCATTCAATGCCCAACCCAATCCGGAGATCCAAATTAGATTCCGTCAGTTCCCACACGTCACTTTAACCCACACGGTCATGTCGGAGAAAACGGCACGTCGATCCGATACTATTTGGGATTTTGGACCCCGGGTTGGTGTTTTAGCCCTTTATATATACTTAACTATTTTTTAGATCCGTCATTTCAATGTCCACCCAATCCGGAGATCCAAATTAGATTCCGTCAGTTCCCACACGTCACTTTAACCCACCCGGTCGTGTCGGTGAAAACGGCACGCGACCGATCCCTATTTAGGATTTTGGACTCCGGGTTGTAGGTTTTAGCCCTTCATATATACTTGGCTATTTTTTACATCCGTCATTTCAATGCCCAACCCAATCCGGAGATCCAAAGATTCTGTCAGTTCCACACGTCACTTTAACCCATCCGGTCGTGTCGGAGAAAACGGCACGCCGATCCGATCCCTATTTGGGATTTTGGACCCCCCGGTTGTAGGTTTAGCCCATTTATATACTTGACTATTTTTTAGATTCGTCATTTCAATGCCCAACCCAATCCGGAGATCAAATTAGATTCATTCAGTTCCCACACGCACTTTAACCCACCCGGTCGTGTCGGAGAAAACGCACGCCGATCCGATCCCTATTGGGATTTTGGACCCCGGGTTGTAGGTTTTAGCCCTTTATATATACTTGGCTGTTTTTTATACTCCGTCATTTCAATGCCAACCCAATCCGGAGATCCAAATTGATCCGTCATTGAACGCCCTTTACACTTATGTCAGGTTAATTAATTTACATTTCTTTTTTTTTTCCTGTGGACCTTCTTTAGTGGTTTCATCTCATCCAAAGTATATGAAATTAATACTAATACTGACCTGATGTGCTGGCTGTGTGGGGTTACTCCCTGTATGGCTGAGATCAACTGCTGAACCATATCGCCGAACTGCGTCTGTAGCTTTGCCTGTGTCGTAGCTGTGCCCGTAGCTCTTCCCGAATGAGGTCCTAATCTCCTCTACACACACTGACGGGGGGCGCTGTAGATGAACTCGCGTATGCCGGAGAAGCGATCGAACTCGCATATGCGACAACACTGGAGTAGTATCCAGGCTGTCCCCAAAGTCGTACACTCGACCCTTCCTCGGCCCTCCCCGCTGCGCGTCGACCCAAGCCTCCGGATCCAAGTCTGGCTGGGGAGTGCCCTCTGTATAGCGCTCCGCCATCGTCCTTCATAGGTCTCCTGTAGAACAAATTAAAATTAAATTATTGTCCATAAATTATTTGAATATCTTAATTGAATTCATAATTTATAGCTTGACTTACAGCGATCGTACGGGAACTCTCGCTAACATAGTCATCCGTCCCCTTCCTCCGCTTATGAGTCCGATCAATAACTCACGAAATGTAGGGGCACGCTCGAACTCGTGCTGCTTACAATTCAAAAAAAATAGTTAGTTTCACAATAATAATCAATGTATTAAGCAATTGAACAATAATATGCTTACCAATTTTTGACTATGGGTCGCATAAGATACGGACCCACTAGTATGCACATTCTTCTCGTGAGTTGATCGGTTGCGTATTGCCGCCTGTGACCGCTGCTGCCATGGTCCAGCAGCCCAACGCTCCACAAAGGGACACCCAATAGTCCCTCCTCATCCAAACATGGCCGTATCTAGCCAAGCCATAGGATCCTGGTTGCCTGTGGTCTCATTGCCTTGTCCCGGGCCTCCCACATCGACTTTCTTAATTAGTCTGGGTAGTAGACTTCCAGACGGTGCGAGCTCGAGGGAGATCCTCGGTCTCGTGAACGCAAACCTCCGCTGTAAAGAAATAAAATTACTCAACTTTCTGCACTAACAGAGATAGTAATTAAATAAATCATTTCAACTCATCTAAACATTAAAATACCGTGACATGTCAAATAACACATCCCGGAAGGGCACCGGGAACTCTCTCCATGCATCCATTGGTCCTGGAATATGTGCGTGGACCAGCGTCGTAATATAACGGGAAGCAGACCCGGGATCTATCTTCCCCCTGCAATTGCACATTAATTGTGTACATGAAATGTATAACATAAATAACAAATACAGTAACTTTGAAGTGATCAACTTTACCCTGAGATCCAGCATGGCTGCCGTCCCGGTAGCTGAGGCCCCTCCTCAGCTACTGGATGCTGGCTCTCCACCTTTGTTGAAAACAATTTAGTACACTATTATTGTATAAATTACAAGAAACAAACATACTAATCTATGGAACATACATGTACCTTGTGGTGAGGAAGAAGGGAAAGGTGGCACTGCTGCTCGCGGTGCTCGGCGGTCCCTGCAAAATTATATACACATTAGAAAATATGAATTTAAATTGAACAACAATATATACGTATACCTATCGCATGGACGACCGGCGTGGACGGGGGGCAGTCCCTGCAAAATTGTATGTACGTTAGATCTCGTGAATTTATATGAACAATGATATCCGTCTGGTTCTTTGTGTACATATGTATATACCTGTCGCTGGGACGACCGGCGCGGACGGGGAGGCAGACATGGACGGGAGGCAGACCCTGAGAAATTATATGTACGTTAGATCTCGTGAATTTAATATAAAAATAATATATAGAGTTTTTGTGTTGACATATACATATACCTATCGTGGACGGGTCGCGGACCCTCGGCCAACGGACGTGGAAACCGTCTGACTCCGTCCTCCACGTACCATATCTCTATTGAAGAAAATAAAGATATAACATGTCATCAACACTCAATTTTAAGTAGCAATTTAATATGACATATAATTAGCAACAATAGGAAGTTCTTACAAAATAGGGTATATATCTATATCATCATCAGATGCTGAAGACATTTTAATTCAGCATCATCTTCGTCATCATCCTTGAATTCATCCTCATCATCCCGGGAGTCTTCCTCCACATCAGACTCCACCCTCCGCTCAAGGTCTCGTGGGTCAACTTCTTCCTGTTCGTGTACCCTTATTAAGCAAATTGTTTCATTTATATCATGAACACTGAACTGCGTTGTGACGACCCTCATTATACCGGTATGGTTATACCAACCCACGTCGGTATAACAAGCGCTGCCACAGTGGGACATTTACCCAACGATACAAACAGCTGAGATACACGCGAATATACAACAGAGTAGCGGAAGTAAAAGAGAACTATCTCCATTCATTCAACATCCACATTAACCATACATGAATTTTCGCAATTAACAATGAGGAACTAAGAGCTCACATAATTTAAATTGCTGAAATAGAATTACAAAATGTCCACATAATACATTCCTTTCATGATAATTCTAATACAATGTTTTCAAATACATACTATGAAGTACACAAATCACAAAGAAGCTCCAACAACTAGCTAGTCTCCGCGCTCGAGCAGTCCGTCTCCACCGTCTCCTCAAGCGTTGTCGTGTCACCAACTATACCTGTACGCCGAAGCAAGGAGTGAGTCCAAGGACTCAGCAAGCAACACTACTCATGATGTACACTTAGAGATCCTAATGGTTTCTACATGCACATTACAATTAGCAACACATAGCATGCTAGTCATTTCAAGTTTTCAACCTATCATGAACATTCTACAATTTTATACATACTCATGCTTTCAGATTCTAAAATAACTTCACCTATCACATGGTCTCTATTCAATTTACTCATGAAACTTTAATCCTTAAAGAGTCAAATATGAGAGCTATCTACATGAACAATTTACATGCATGAAAGGTAACGCAACTAGCATGGGTTTTACACATTTTAAACACATACATGAACCTTTTTACATGCTTTAGGTTGCTGATTTCACATGATTCAATGGCTATAAATCTACACATGAGAGCTACAAACGTTTCTTAAAACATATCACATGAACAATCTATCATGCTATTTGCACACATATTCATTAGTTGTGTCCCTAACATGGACTCTACACATTTTTGCACACATAACATAAGAATAATAACATGTATTTTCTGAATTCACATGGTTTCAGATTTAGTCTCACATGGGTTTCAATAACATTTACACATCTAGAATTTCACATTTTTCTTTACACTAGTTTCCTCTTTTCACATGGTTACACTTTACACATACACTTCACGTTGTCACTTACACGTTACACATTCACATACATTCCCATTACACACATTTTTAGGTGCCGTGACACATAGTCACACATTACACAGTACACATACACACACATTAAAGACCACAAGAGACAAACATACACATACGCCATCTAGGCATTCCAAGGCGACTCTTGGACTGCGCAGACCGGGAGAACAAGTCTCCATCCTAACCAGTGGTACTTGTCCACCTCCAGGATTTCCCCCTAATGCCCTTAGGGTCACTTAACACAATGAACTTTCTCAGGGGGACTTTTCCCTGATACAGCTCCACTGCCCTCTACGGAAGCAGTGTCACATTGGCACAGTTACACATTTACACATTACCGTTTTACACATGGTTTTACACTTACACTTTCATCACATTCGCTTTCCTCATTCACATGAATACCTCTGTTTTTCCTAACATGGTACTACAAATTTCAAGGTTTAATACACAGTAAACACACTAATCATGCTGGGTTTAAACAAAATCTAATCACATTACGTTCATATGCACGAATTATCACATTTCACAAGAAAACACATAACTTTTTATTTACTGATCCAAATGATCCGAATTTTAACCACATACTGTTTTCGGGTTTCTAGATGATACCCTCAATTGTTTCAAATTTTTTTGAGCTAAATAGGATTTACAGAAAATAAACGCCTAATTAGCATACTATGAACAACTAAATTAACATGGGTCTAACACATTTGCAAATTGACCACTTGCTATTTATACGTAAGCTAAACACATATGCATGAATGAGAATATAAAATTTCCCTAATTCATACATCTATGGATGAATACTACAATTATTCTTGCATGCTTTCATTTTATTCTCCGAACTTATTAGCAATTTCGCAAGCATGCATGAATTACCAAATTTCAAAACATACATACATGCCCCACAATTCTTCATGAATAGACTATCAAGACATTCCACTTCCACTAATCCAAATCATGGAACATGGATTTGCAAAATTATCTACAAGTCATGCTCACAATTTAAAAGATATACTAATACCCACATTCACCATCACACCACATTCATTCCACACCACAATGCACAATATACATAGGGTATAAGATTTACCATATATCCTCATCACGTAAAACATACCGAAATTAATGTATAAGAGGACAGAACAGCTCACTGTTCTGTCCAGAAGAACTCGACGGCGGTCTCTGCCCGCTGACTCAGGGTCAGCGGCATGGTCGATGGACGCCAAGGATGATCTGGACGTCCAGGGACCTTGCCGTCTAACCAGTCTGTGCAGAAACACAGACCCGAGCTCTGATCTTAGGTGAATTGGAGGGTCTAGGACTCGAGGAAAAATTCATAAAAATCACAAAACCATCCTAGACTCATAAGGGGACATCAAGGATAGGTCACTTGCCTTTCGAAAATTCTTCTAGGGATTTAAAGGCTTGGTGAAGACCTCCTTGGGCAGTCCCAAGAAGTTGCAGAACCTCCCTCTAGATCGCCTTCCTCCGGTTCCTGGGTGATCTCCAGCCGAGGGGATGTCGGGAAGCCTTCCTCGTTGGTCCAGCAACCTCCTTGTAGCAGGGGCGCCGGATCAAGGTCCAGGGTCGGATTTTGAGGGTTCTAAAATGGGTTTTTTTCTCACAGCTCACCTAGGGTTTTTTCTCTCCTCTGGTTCTCCTCTTGCAAGGTGAAGTGAGTAAGGGAGAGGCCAAATTCGGGTTCAGACCTAATGAGAGCCCCTCACACCCACATCCCAATCGATTTGACAAGCTGAGAGCCGTTGGGGGACATCCCCCAATGGAGGCCATGCCTTGCTCCCGGATTTCTGGCTCTGCAACGCATGCAGGTCAGAGAAGTTGGCGTCCAATCGCTGGACCGCGGAGTTAGTGTTGGCGTCCATGTCTGGACGCTAACACCAGCTCAACGGCCTGGGCTTGACGCCAAGGTGGCCTTCGCCAGAACCCTAATTTATGCAGAAGACCATGCATACCAAGCATATATACATGCAATATGTATATGGTAATTATATCCACACTATCATCATGCAATATATACATTATTTATACTTAATATAAACACATGCACACGTAATTATACTAATTAATACGTACGTAAATATGTACATACATACACAAGCATAAACATACACACATAATTGCAAATAATGCGACGGAAATTAGAGGGCCTTACATGCGTAGAAGCTGCCAACTCTCGTGTGTCACCCGATCTGATTGGAAAAATTGTCATTAACACCTCGAGCTCATCATCAGCCCGGAGAAGCTCATACTCAGGGATAGCCTTGATTTCACTCTACATGCAGCCCCCAATCTCTTAATTTCATAGATGAATAATTTGAATAATAAATTTGTTGGGCTTGTGCCGCCAAATGAATGGCTCATATGTACTCAACTTGGACTTATGCTTCACATCGACAATTCCATATGTTGTGTCATGACGAATAGAG
>JACBKR010006462.1:0-12572 GCA_014218235.1 Colocasia esculenta
CTGCAAAATCTGCTGGCAAATCCAGCCTATAAGCTGCTTCCCCAATTCTTTCAATCACTTGGAAAGGTCCCACATACCTTGGAGTCAACTTTCCAGACTTGCCAACCCTCATATGCCTTTACTCTGGGAAACTCTTAGGAAAACAAAATCTTCCACCACCTCAACTGAAGTGGTCTCCTCCGAACATCTGCATAACTCTTTTGCCTACTTGAGCTGCTTGCATTTTCTTTAATAAGCTTCACTACTTCAGTGGTTTGCTGAATCAATTCAGGACCCACTAACTGCCTTCTCCCACTTCATGCCAGTTCAATGGGGTTCTACATGGCCTTCCATATAAAGTTTCATACGGTGCCATCCCAAGACTGGTATGATAACTATTATTGTAGGCAAACTCAACCATACCCAAATGATGCTCCCAGCTACCTCCCCAAACCAAACAACAAGCTTGCAACATATCTTCAATTGTTTGGATGGTTCTTTCTGTCTGACCATCTGTTTGGGGATGATAAGCGGAGCTATACCTCAGTTCAGTACCAATCACCTTCTGCAAACTTCTCCAAAAACCAGAAGTAAATCTTGGATCTCTATCAGACACAATAGTCTTCGGAATACCATGCAGTGGAACAATCTTTTCAACATAAATATTTGCTAATCTGTCCACTGTCCAAGACATACTCACTGCCACTAGTCTACATACCTTGGTCAGTCTGTCAACAAATACCCATATTCCATTATGCCCTGAACTCGACCTTGGTAACCTGCCACGAAGTCCATAGCAATATCATCCCTTTCCACTGTGGAATAGGTAATGGTTGCAACAACCTCCATGCTTCTGATGTTCTGCTTTAATCTGCTGCTGACAGATAGCACATCTTGAAACAAATTCTGTTATTTTCCTTTTCATAAGAGGCCACCAAAATGCTTTCTTAAATCATGGTACATTTTAGTACTACCCGATGAATAGTGTACCTTGATTTATGAGCCTCTTCCAACACTCGCTGCTTTACCTCTCTCTCTACAGGAACAAACAACCTGCCTCTGAGCCTAACCACACAATTATCATCATGGTAACTCCTTCCATTTTCACAATTTCAGCTAAACCTGCATCTGCTCTCTGAGCTTCAACAATCTGCCAATACAAAGACGGCTCTACAGCACTAGCAGCTAGTACCGCCCGTCACTGACTACTAGGCACATATAAGGAGTTTTCCACTACCTCCTCATACAATTTCCATTCTTTAACCATCATCAAACTTACATATGCCTTTCTACTCAAGGCATCTGCTACAACATTGGCCTTACCCGGATGGTAAGCCAAACTGAAATCATAATCCTTTAAATATTCAATCCATCTGCGCTGACGAAGTTCAAATCTTTCTGCGAGAAGATATACTTCAAGCTTTTATGATCTGTAAAGATCTCGAATCTCTCGCCATACAGATAATGCCTCCACATTTTTAAGGCAAACACAACTGCTGCTAATTCCAAATCATGAGTGGGGTATTCTCCTCTGCTGGCTTCAATTGCCTGGACGCATAAGCTATCACTTTACATGCTGCATAAGCACTGCGCCAAGTCCTCTCCTTGAAGCATCAGTATTAAACACAAAACCACCACTTCCTGCCGGTAATGTCAATATAGGTGTTGAGGTAAGTTTCTTCTTTAATTCCATAAAACTTCTTTGACATTCACCGGACCACACAAAAGGCACCCTTTCCTGGTCAACTTAGTCATAGGTGCCGCAATCTTAGAAAAATCTTGAATAAAGCGCCTATAATAACTTGCCAATCCCAAAAAACTTCTAATCTAGTATTGTCTTAGGCACTTCCCATCTCATCACTGCTTCCACTTTACTCGGGTCCACTGCACTCCTCTAGCTGAGATAACATGACCCAAAAACTGAATTTCTTTCACCAAAATTCACACTTACTGAATTGGCAAACAACTGGTTTCCCTTAACAATTGCAGGGTAAACCTCAAATGAGCTGCATGCTCCTCTTCAGATGCTAAATAATCAGAATATCATCGATAAAGACCACAATAAATTGGTCTAAATATGGATGAAAAATTCTATTCATCAGATCCATAAAACCTGCAGGAGCATTAGTCAACCCAAAATGCATAACCACAAACTCAAGTGACCATATCTAGTTCTGATGCTTTCTTGTCTTATCTTCTCTTTAATTCTCAATGATGGTACCAGACCTTAAATCAATTTAGAGAATACTTTCGCTGATTGCAACTGATCAAACAGTCATCTATTCTCGGCAACGGGTACTTATTCTTGATGGTTACATCATTCAACTTTCTATAATCAATACACATCCGAAAACTTCCATCTTTCTTTTTCACAAATAAAACCGGCGCTCCCCACGGGGAATGACTCGGTCTAATGAACCATTTCGCAACAATTCTTCTAACTGCTTTTTTCAATTCCTTAAGTTCTGCTGGTGCCATCCGATGGAGGGCTTTAGAAATCGGCATGGTACCTGGCAGCAACTCAATGGTAAGTCCACCTCTCTATGGGAGCTAAACAAGCAAATCCTCAGGAAAACATCAGCAAATTCCCTAACCACGGGAACTGCTTCAACGGCTGTCTAGCTTCTACCAGACTTACCGAGGCTAAATAAGCCACACACCCAGCATTTATCAACTTTCTAGCTTTAATTGCAGAAATTAGAAACTTAGAGGTATAAAAAGGCATACCTTGATATTCAAATACTGCACCATTAGGATGACAAAACCTGATTCTTTTCTTTCTCAATCTAACATTGCTCCATACATCTCAAGCCAATCCATACCCAGAATAATATCATAATCTGACAACCGCAGGACATACAACCGACCCGGCATCTGGTTCCCTTCAATCATAACAGGAGCTTCATCTACATAGCTCGAAGTGAGCAAGAACTCACCAGAAGAACCTCCACTACTAACTCACAAAATTTCTCTTCTAAAGGATGAGCTATCAATCCAGAAATTCTTCGGAAATAAAAGAATGAGAGGCACCTGAATCAAATAAAACTCTTGCTGAATATTCATAAAGAGGTAAAGTACCTTCTATCATATTCGATGCCTCCGCCTGGGCTTGGGTGATAGCCATAACCCGGCCTCCCCGCTGCTGCGGTGTGCCTCCGACACGACCTGACTGTGGCTGCTGAAACTGCTGAGGCTGCTGCTGCTGCACACCTCTACCATTCCATACTCTCTCGGATTGGGACAATTGCGGATCAAATGTCCCGGCTGATTACAATTATAACATCTATATCCTGGTGGAGTAACAGGCTGCCTGGCAGTACTCTGCTGCGACTCCTCCACCTCAGGCTTACCTCGGCCTTGCTGGAACTGCGACGACCTCCCCATCCTCTTCTTTTCCTTTAAATGCTTGCTTTAATTCTGGCCCCATTTACCAAAGCCGATGTAGAAGTTCCCGCTGGTGCTTTACCCTTACTCGCACCCACTGACTGCTGCGGTAGCCGAAAACTACATGAACCTGACTCGCCTGCCTGACGAGTCCGAATAGACCTCTCCAAAGTAGCTGCTCTCTGAGCTGCTCTTCCACTGTCTTACACATAAGAGGCACTATCGCATCCTGCAATTCCACTCTCAAGCCTCTGATAAAAACTCAACCATCATATTATTATCTGAAACAAATAAGGTGCATAACGGCTGAGCGCCATAAACCTCATCTGGTACTCTAGAACTGAAGAGTTACCTTGCTGGAGAGTCCAAAATTGCTCTCTTTTCACTTGCTGCACTTGAATCGGAAAGAATGTATCGTTAAATACATCGAGAAATTCTGACCAAGTATAGCTTCTCCGTCCTGCCTGCGAAGGTGGTCTGCATCTTCATCGCCACCATTCCAAGGCAAAGCCCTCAACTGATAAGCAGCTAATACAACTCTATCCGCTGTCGGACACTCATAGTCGCAAAGACCCTCTCGATTTCATGAACCCAATGCTCAGCTGTATCTGGATTCGGCCCTCCTGAATAAGTAGGTGGCTGCAATCTCAGAAACTTCTCCACCTGCATCACTGGTTCTTCTGCTATCAACACTGGTGGTGGTGGTGGCACAGGTGCTGCAAAAGGTACCTCCACTCTCGGCGGAACTGGAGCTACAGTACAGTCTCTCCATCCCCAAGTGGCACTGCAACAGGTGGTACCGGCGCCTGCTGATCCATCCTCGCCCGAATATCCGTAAGCTTTCCCAAATCCTCTCTATCATATGCTGGGTACTTTCCTCAGGATCATCTCCTCCACCACCCCAATCTCTTCTATCAGCCATTCCAGAAGTTTCTACATAAGCAAAACACCAAAAAAATCAAAACAACAATTTATCAAAAACAGGGTCCCTACCAGCAGTGTACAAAAACCGAAATAAGGCTATGTATCTTTCTAGTTTCCTTATATTAACACGGACCTTGCTCTGATACCAACTGTGGCGGAACGCCTCGGCCAAGCCGTTAAAACGATAACGTACTTGATCCGAGTCTGCCTCCGCGAAGAACGGCCGAAGCCTCGCCAGGGAAACCAAACCACAGTCCGTGTAAACACAAAGAAACACATCCATTCTATATATAATCACAAGTACATAGCCAAATTTCCACGAAACTGAAAAGAAGTACAAGAGCTTGGGGCATACCCCGAGGTACAACTGAAGAAAAGTAAAAACTAACTACACTACACTGCTGGAGTACTACATAGCTGGAACTAACCGCTGGAGGTACTGACCCTGCACCGCTACGACGCGGCTCCGAACGGACGACGGTCGTGAAACGTCCTCCTCGCTCTCACCTGTGGGGGGGGGGGGGGGGGGGGGGGTAAGGGGTGAGCCTCGCTAGTCACTGACTCAGTAGGGAACTCCCCCAACACCGAGCAGAACAAAAAAACCATAGGTACGAAAGCAGTAAACAATACCAACAATTTATAGAACAGCTAAGCAGGATATTAAGCTGTAAAAGTACTCACCGTCTGCCGACTACGTTAAAACAACTTTAATAATTAAACGGCAAACCAGCACAGGTGTACAAGCTAAAGTAGAGACAGCCAACACGAGCCACGTGAACTGGTTCGCGACACCAGAAACTGACTCGGACAAACTAACACAGGTCCACCTCTCAGTCTCGCAGCCACGGACGAAAGGTCCAGCTGCCGCTCCACGTGAAAAGGTCAAGCAACTGTGGAGACCAACCAAACACCACCACCTGCAGGACCACACGGTCACAGGCCCATGCCTGGCACCTCTAGAGATCTTGGCCCGGAACACTCTAGAGTGAGGCACTGGAAAAAGGACTAGCTGGGGTCACTACGTCTACTGGTGTCTGTACCCCAACTACGAGCGCGCTACAAGTGACTAAAGACAACAACCAAGTGTCACTGTCCCACTGTCGTCTTTCCTCAGCCGGACGTGATAATCAAATACAAGAGTGAGGGTGTCCAGGTCAGACGACACAGACCTCGACGGTATAACACAAGTACCGGGACAAAGCCCCGAGCTAACAGCCTGGCTCACAAAGAACCTGGGGCACCCAACTAGAGAGGTAACCACGGTAGGCATCGTACTACTAGCCACGTACACAAAACCACGTGCGTGTCACACACAAACCACGTGAAACCTCACGTAAACCACAAGTAACCATGGTCCACTACACGTGAACCCAACTGTACTTACGTAAACAACACGTAACCATGAACGTGAGTAGCTTACTGTGTACCCCGTACGCTAAACACAAAAACCATGTGCACTCGGGAACCCAGATGCCAACGCACAATTTATTATCGTTAAATACCATAAGCAGCTATCTCAGTTTATATACATGCTGGCGGCAACATCGATGCCTCTTATCAGAAGTAACGGCAAGGGATCCTGTCGTTTACATCTGGCTGATGAGCTTGGCGACAAGCGATCTTGACGCCAAGTTCTTCGGCCTCAAACCCTGCAGAAACCCTAATCCGATTCTACGGGTTTCCGAACCATTTATACTACAGAAAAAAACATATAAAAGCAGTCCTTTAACATGCCAGAACCAAAACAACCCAACACAGCATGCTTCATTCGCTAAATTACACAAACACCCATTATCCCGCATGGTGCAACTTTATCCAAAAATACATTATCATGTTAATTCAGGTGGTTAGGATATGTTTTAATGTTTCTATGGAGCTAACGGGTTCGTCCCTACCTCAGAACATGCTAGAACCTCTACAATTTCCCAGTTTACGTCGAACCCTCCGCGAGCTCCCACGGGAATTGCACCACGCCACGGCGTTTCCTCGCACAATTCGGCGACGCCACGCGTTCCACGATCCTCCAAGCACCCTTCAGTACCTGTTGAAAGCTTTAGGAACACTGGGACAGCAAGCTGGGGCAAGGGGAATTGAGAACATGGTAGGAAACCTGCCCTCGGGTGAGCCTATAACCTGCAGAATTCTCAGGTTGGCGTCAACCCCTATGCCGCCAAGAACAACCGCCACTCTAAACGTCCACATCCAAGGCCGCTAAGTTCATACTAAACGACCACATATCTGGACGCCAACTTCAACTCAACTGCAGCAGGTCCTATTTCATTTCAGGACCAACCCTGCACTTCACCTGCTCAAGCCACACATCCACACCATACATTCCCACAACCAACTCACATTGGCCTCACACGGCCGCCACAAACACAATACACATGATCCACATGGATCGAAAAGGCACGCGACGTTACATTAGGGGAGACCAGGGCTTCCAGGATCTCCCACGCTAAAGGGGGGAGGAAGTCAGGTCCTCCTCCACCGGTGCTTTACCTCTGCGCGCTGGGACCATCGCGTCTATGCGACGCTCGGGTCCTCCTCGCGGTTGCAAGAGCCTGGCAAACTCCTGCTCGGAATGAGCAGAGTTTCTTGACCAGTTGGTGGGAGTTGGCTCCCACAACTGAACGCGTCGGACGTGGGGCCACGCAGAGCGGCGGGTGTGAGCGGCTACGGCGCTCTGGCACCGTTCCTCGGAGGGGGCGCGGTGCGATCGCCGCGGACGAGTCCACTGCTGCTCCTGGGGCGCAGGAGGGGCGCCGAGACCGCCGGTGAGACGATTCCGCATGACGCTCCTGCAGAAGAAGAGAGGCCGCCGGGGCCTGGGGCCTTGCCAACTGGGCTTGTAAGCCCAGGCAAATGACGGTCAGATGTTGCGTGACCCCGAGCTTTGCCATTCCCTGGGCAGTTGCGGGCATGACGGTTGTTGGTGCAAGGACGTCGCCAATTCGACTGGTAGAGGGAATGGCGACGTCGACGGGAGGGTCCGACGGTGGGATTCCGCCATCGTTTGGCGGGACCTCGTCTCCCTGCTCCCAACATTCTAGTAAGAGGATCTCCCGCGAGCCATAGCTGTCGTCGATTCCCACAGACGGCGCCAAAAGTGTAGAGGCTGTTTCCTGTTCGTGCCGAAAACCGAATGGGCCTACACTCAGAGGAAAGGAAGGAAAGGGAAGACGGTCGCGGTGCGGACGGAAGTCTGCAAAATCAGAATAGGATCTGGGGGCCCGGTTGAAGAACCGGGGAGAACCCTCCGATACCTAAGTCAGTAGCGGACTTGAGAGGAAGGGAGTTCTCGTGTGTGATGCCGTGGCTAGTGTGAGTAAAATTGCGTGGTTACGTGTACCTCCGCATGGCGGTGTACCTGAGCCTTTTATAGGCATGTGCATTGAGGAGAAGGGATGAAACGGCCCAGGATCGTGCCTGAAAGGTTGCGCCGGTTGGTGCGTCGTCCGGGGAGTTACGCACCGGAGCGCCCGTTGCGACGCTCGGTAGTTATTGCTCCTCTTGATCGTGGGGCGCGTGGCCGCAGCCGTTATAACCGTCGTAGGACGTGAAACGACCGCTCGACGCTCTTGGCCAAAAGACCCTGAGCAGATTGCCTGTATGGGGAGCCAGACATGCCGTTCAGTAACCGCAGGGGTGCTCGGTGTGACTGGTCCTACAGTCCGGAACCCAGGTAGGCCGCTCTGGGACTAAAGCCTGCTCCTCGAGGGGGTCTGCTCGGAGTGAGATTTGAGCAAACCAAGGGGCGTCGGGGACGGGCCCACGCAGAGCACGTATCCCGGGGGATGTTGGAAACGGCCGTACGAGGGCGGCATGGTGTCCTAGGGGAAGGAGGAGCTGCTCATTCTGTGTGATGGGCTATATGGGCCCAACAAAGGGGCCCAGGTGGTAGGAATGACCACCACAGAGTAAAAACTAAAAACTTATATTTGTTTGATTAAGAAGAATACTTGGAAAGGGTATAGCTGCTTCAGATTTGTATACATGCATAGGATCAAGAAAATTAAGGTTTCTAAACATTTTCTGCACATACACCTCATGTTATTTCTATCGACAGCATTAAGTTTCAGACCACCGTCGCATGCGCCTGGAGGGGGTTCGGTTCGAAAAACTCCTGTATGAAAAAAAGATAATACAATTGGCGCATGCGACGCTCTAAGGTACGTAATCTGCAGCTGAAGTAAGCTAAGAGACGTGCGTCTACGAGGAGTCTGCTACCCGGGTCCATGTATATACCATGCATATCTCTAGCTATGAAAATATATACACAGTTAACAGGGCCTCCAAATGAAGAAATAGCTGTTTAATAAAGCCAAAGTCTCGCCTACCAGCGTACCATGCTTGTTCACCTACTTATGATCCATGCCCAAAACACATTATCTTAATGAATTTTAATCATCTAAGACAACCATGATCCCATCTACAACGTCTTTCTCGCCGCCGTATAGTAGCACATTTCTTGAGTCCATCATTCCAACTCTTCTGCCGCCACCACCACCTCCAGTTTCTCTGATCACTTTGGTCTTGGAGCATGCATGTCTGGAATGAAAGGAGAACTAGTTGGAAGATCTAGTTTTAGCGAAAACAAAAACAGAGGAGGGGAGGATCCTTCGCAGCTGTTTCCAACGTTAGTTGGGTCAACTTGTAAAGGGAAGATCCAAAGGAAAAAAAAAGGAGATTAAAGGTAGAAGATTTCACTTTTGGATGAAAACAAAAGGAGACTGGGCGGTGCATGCGCTAGCAGCAACCACGTACGTCGGGCTTACCAACCTGCCGAAATTTTGCTTACTCTTTATAAACAATTGCGAGAGTATGTGGACCGCGCAGTAGACAATATAGCTAGCCAGTCCTTTCTTTAACGACGTCCAGGTTAAAGCGGTCAATGGTTTGTCTCAGGTACTTGTTTGGACTCGTCTCCATATTAACCTCGAGAACATAGGTGTGGACCGTATTGCTTATAAAGTTGATGAGAATCCATGTGCACCGACAATGGGCAAAGACTAGTGGCGGCCTAGTGGGCCAAAAAAAAGTATGTGGGCCTCGATTGCGCTTTCCAGCTTAGTGTCATGTGAGGCGTGTAGAGAAACAGATCGAGGGAAAATATTACTTGTTGCTTGCCAAAGTGTGAAGCGCGCGCATATATTGTCTATTGATCAGATGGTGGGTCTTAGATAGGTGTGCCAATTTGATCGCCTAACATCCTGAAGATCCTGTGTGGATCAACGCTATAGGTTGATACGCAATGTTATTGTATACATAACTTAGATATGTAACCGGTATTGGATTTGGATCCGTTATCTTTTTTATGAGAAATATTACTATCCTATATATTGGATAGGTAGCATGATGTCAATTATTTAGAAATAATTTTATTGGGTCACATTATCTCTATAGACTAGACGTGATATGATATATAGAGTCTACTGCCACTAATAGTCGTTCATTGTCCACCATCTGTTGGTGTACTGTATCACGTCTATATAAATGTGATATAGTTTTTTTTTTTTAACTATTTCAAGTAATCACGCCATCATATTAGTTAGGTGATCTATCAAGCAGTGATATTTTCCCTTTTTATATAATGAACTCCTATTGCAAGATAGGAAAAATGATGTGCGGCCGTTGGTAATTGAAATTTTGCAAACGTTATATGATGGTCTTTTTGAAAGGACCATCATATTATTTGTTAGCCACATGATCAAGGCTTTGGAAGATATTGCTAAACCCCGTGCACGCACATCAAGATTGTAAGGTATACTCGAATGCATATTTTAAGACTATATATATTAGGTGGTGGCAAAAGATTGGTCAAAAGAAAAAAAACATCCTTCCACGCTTTCCCGTAGGATGAGAAGGGAGAATGCAAATACCTAAGAATTCAGAAAGAGATATTTTTATTTATAGAAAGAGGAACATGATTCACTTAATGGCTAAAGTATGGCAAAGTTTCCCTCGAGCATTCCCGTTCCCTCAAACTGTCGTCTAATAGGGACGGATTAGAGACAAATTAACGGGGTATGTGATTTCACTGAATTTTTAAAATTTTATTAAGGTATTTAAATTTTTATTAATTAATTTGGTTGAAAAAAATTTTAAAGAGAGTGGACCCATTGAAAAAATTTCCGAATCCGTCTATGATGTAACGTGAATTTTTATTTACCCACCTTTTTATTGAGAAAGGCACAATTAATTATAGTGGGAGTTGTCGTCGCAGGATCCTCTCACTTGTACTTCAGATAAATAACGAATGCTTGGTCTCAAACTAAACCGTTCACTCATATTTTAATATAATATTAGAGAAAATTTAATATTCAGTCGAGCAAATATTTGTATAGATTATCTGTTCTTATGAATAAAGAGTTTTACTATCATATTGACAACGGACCTAACATTCACCTTATAAAAGCCGGTAACATTCAAGCGGAGTATTGACTTCATGTAAAATATATCTCATCCTTACTGGTTACTGCATCTATGGCCCATCCATCGTCACCATCTAGTACTGTAGCTGTTGTTTGACTAATGCCATTAGCTATCTCCTCACAATTATTGTTTATTCTCTCGTCACAGCCACCATCCACTATTCTTATTACCATGCTAGCTAACCATCATGCCATGTCTCCCGTAATGTGACATGATCAAATAAAAAAGATGTATAAATTAACTACGAGCAGTGAGCATTATTCGAAATGAATTTAAAACAATATTCGATCACACCAAACTTCCAAAAGCATGCACGAAGCCTTTGGTAAATTTTCTTGCAAACTTTCAGAATTAAACTCCATCAAATTAACTTTTCATGACCCACACATGAATTAAGGATTGCAATATTCTTTGGGAAAAATATTTATTGCAAGACACCATGCACTTATAATTTTAATGCTGCTGCCGCCATTCTTCCTACAAACTAAAAGAATTATTTTCTTACAATTAGTATTAATATTATTATCAATTATTTTGCAACAAAGATTCTCCAGTTTAAAAAATAAGAGCTATATATACAGCAACTTCTCTTTTCTTGATGGGAGAAATGTTTAACACGCGATTGATCCTGAATCAATCAAGTCAGCACCTAAAACATTAAAATATGAGATTTTATATCTCACCAATCAAATCGACCAAAGGAGCAATTCATATATACACTTCTAAAAGTGGCCGCTAGAAAAAAATTCTCCTCTGAGAAGACAATAAAAAAAAAAGTTTAACAGTACTATTTGTTGACGCCGACTTCAACAAATGAGGAGCTTTTGACGGCCGCAGTTCCTATGGAGGGCGGTCGACACCGGGCTACGGAGGCCACCGCCGAAACATGATTACCTAACGGAGTTTGGAAGGGTGTCAACCAATATTTCACATTATCAAACCAAATTAAGTTCTCTCCATCGATGGGACAAGAAGTTTTCAGGAGAACACAGACAGAACCATCCGTCCCCCTTGTCAATATTGGCGAAAGGCAGTTGAAATCAGTACCCTACTTCCTGTGGTTTCTTGATGATTTTTGGAGGTCAATTTTATATATATATATATATATTCATTAATTAAATGGACTTTGGGAGATGATGAGAGCATGAACTAATTGGCCTCAAAATTGGAGAGAAAAGGTCTCAATGGTCACAGCTTGAAATGGCAGATCATAATTTGGTCCGAAATATGGAAGTAACTATATGAAATGGTCATCCATATTATATTGTGAGGACTGGGAGGAGAGGGGAGTGGTCCCCCCTTCCCCCCCCCCCCTGCACCTTGTGTGCAGGGGCTCCGAGAGAGGCCGGTTGGCCCATTTTCGGAAGGGGAGAGCCCCCCCCTCCTTCCCTTCTCCTCCCCCTTCCGCAAGCCATCACCCACCTCCCTTTTCCTTCCCCATCTCTCCCCCTCCGTTCCCTCTTTCTCGGTTTCTCCCTCTCTCTCTTTCTCTCTCTCTCTCTCGCCTGGAGGAGCCGCCGCTGCCGCCTTGGGCTTGTGGAGAAGCCAGTCGCCGTCGCCACGCCATTGCCACCCGGAGCCGCGCACGGAGGACGCCGTGCGCGGATGTCGCCGCTACTGTCGCCGCCGCCTGTGGGAGCGCCTCCGCCGACGTGCGTGACGCTGGCGGGTCCTACCGCCGAGGTAGGGACCCTCCTCCCTCTCCGGCATCGGCAGGACTTCCCCCTCCCCCGTGCGCCGCCGTGTTCCCCCCTCTCTCCCGGCTCCCGTCTCTCTCTCTCCCTTTCTCTCTCTTTTGTGGGTTGCTCCAGGCCGGAGCTTTTCCGGCGAGGGGAGACCGCCGGCGGCGG
>JACBKR010006463.1:0-12451 GCA_014218235.1 Colocasia esculenta
CTTAGCTGTCTATCGTTTAAGCTTGAAATATGTGCAGATATCTAATGACAGTCCATCTTACAATGTTGGACAAAATAGAAGCCAAAGAATAAACACTAATGATTTTGGGTGCACAAATGGATAAAAGACTGTTGACTAACAGCTTCAAAGGCCATTCAGTCTAACGTCTACCAAAGCTAGAGACACGGACTTCTCACGTTCAAATTTCAAATAAGAGATATATATAAGCAGAGAGTGAAACTCCAGAGAAGATGACCTTTGGAGAAAACACAGCTTTCAAGCAACTGCTTTCAAGTTCTCTGCGAGTTCTCTAGAAAAGAGCCAAGCCTCATTTCCATTAGTCAGAGCTCTTAGCTCTCTGTGCTGAAATAGAAATCTTGAGAGAGAGCCTGTGTAGTTCTGAGAGAGACCATTATTTAGATCTCCTTCTCTCAGGGCTATTTGCTTCAGATTGTGGCTTGTTAAAGCTTGATCTAGGGCGTGTTTTATTGCTTATTTTTACTGAGTTATTCCCTTCTGTTGTGAAGGAAGACCTGGGGGTATCCAGGGTGTTGTAGTTCCCTTCGTGGTGAAGGAAGACCTGGTGGGGCATCCAGGGTGTTGTAGTTCCTTCGTGTGAAGGAAGACCAGCTGAGCTGGGTGTTGTAGTGTCCATAGGGGGACTGTACCCTAGTTAGTGGAATCCTGAGTTATAGCTCAGGGACTGGACGTAGGATCCTAAGGAGAGGAGGTCCGAACCAGGATAAACTCTGTGTGTTGTGTGATTGATTTCTGTGTGTGTTTCTGTTTATTCTAACTTTCACTAACCTTCATCGAAGAACGTCTTGTGTGAATGTTTTAAGTACAGGTATTAATCAAATAATTTTTTTAAAGAACCCATTCACCCCCCCTCTGGGCTTGTCAACTGGACAACACTCTATATCCTTTGGGTTTAGAAGCATACCCCATGAAATACCTTCATCTGATTTGGAGTCTAGCTTACCAATATCTCTTTTACCATTATTATGGGATAAAGCATGGACATCCAAATGTCCTGAAATGGCTGATTTTCGGCTTCTTATGCTTGTATAATCATATGAAGTCTTCTTCAGAATTGGCTTGATCATTACCCTGTTGATTATGTAACAAGCTTGTTGATGGCTTCCGCCCAAAAGTACCTTGGCAAATCATATTCTGATAGCATTATCCTTGCCATATCCAATAGGGTTCTATTCTTTGTTCGAGTAACTCCATTTTGTGTGGTGTCCTTGGTGCTGAGAAGTTTGTTCTATTCCTGGCTATCATAGAATTTTGCAAAGCTCTCATTCTGAAATTCTCCTCCGTGATCTGATCGGATACTAATGATGCTATACTTCTTATCCTTTTAAACTTTCTGATGAAACTAACAAACTCTCAAAAGTATCATCCTTGTGTTCTAGAAAAAACCCATGTAAACCTGGAGTAGTCATCTACTATAACAAAACCAAAGTTCTTTCCCCCAAGACTTGTGGTCCTCATTGGCCCAAATAAATCCTATGTAGAAGTTCTAAGGGTTTAGAGGTTGTTACCACAGTCTTTGACTTGAAGGATGACTTGGTGTGCTTACCTTCTGCACACAGTCCATAGACCCATCATTTTTGTACTTACTTTGGGTAGGCCTTCCACCAAGCTTTTCTTGATCAACTTTCTCATGCCATCCAAGCTACAGTGGCCGAGTCTTCGGTGCCAGAGATCTTTGACTGCTCTTTATTTGCTGCCAGATATATGTCATGATCCTTTAGTTCTTCCAAATAAAGTACATAAGGTTCTTTTCTATGTTAGCTTCACAATTGACTGCACCATCCTTTATATACTGCACTTTGACTCTTGAAATCTGATCTGATGTCCTTTATCGCACAGCTGGACTGATACTAATAAGGTTGTGCTTTAGTCCTTTGATGCATAGCACATCTTCGATAACGTTTTGTCTTTACTGCCTACTGATCCACTTCCTATCACAGTCCCTTTTCCATTGTCTCCATACGTGACTGTTCCTTCTTCATCTTCAAGATGTGAGAATGACTTTTGTTCCCTGACATGTGCCTTGAACATCCGCTATCCAAGTACCATTTGGATACTCGAAGGTTTCCCTGCATTAAAAACATTAAGCTTTAGGTACCCAAGTTCTTTTGGGTCCTGGCTGGTTAGTATCATCAATTTTTCTTTTAATTATCCATATTTTATGTTTAGTTGGACATGATATTTTAATGTGTCCTAACTTATTGCAATGGCTACAACAAGACATTTTAGTTATCTTTTCATTGGAATGTATTTAAAATTTGATTTATAGTTGTGTCTTGTTCAGTACAAATTTAGGAGTTGGATATGTTTTAGATATACTACTGTTTCCTCATTATCGGGAGGAGTATAACCTAATCCATGTTTCTTTTTACCTGACCGTCTAGCACCTTTTAATATAATGTTGTTTTGCCATTAGTAAATTTTTCTAGTGTGCTTGACAATTTTTCATTTTCTGTTGTTAAAGTGTTAACTTCTTGTTTTAATTTATTTACAGTTTCTTGTTTTCCAACTCGCTAATTGTTCATTTTTATTTTTCAAGTCTTCACATAACAATTCATTTCTCCTTTTTAGTTTAGTAATTTGTTTTTCCATTTGCTCATTTTCAGATTTTAAGTCTGAATTAGTATTTTCTAAGCAGCGAGATTTTTCTTATTGGCTTTTAGTGATTTACATACTTCTTTATATTTACAATACAGTTCATTAAAAGCTTCTTCTAAGTTGTCAGAATCAGATTCATTGCACGAAGAGATAGATGAGTCTAATGTTACCTTGTCTTCGCGTTGACCATGAATGCCAGGTTGGCTTCTTCTTCTTCTTCATTGCTTGAGCTTGACTCGCTGTCTGAGTCACTACTGTTGTCCCATGCTGCTGCCATGGCTTTCTTTTAATCTTCTTCTGGGTCTTCTGGTGCTGTCTTTCTTTCTGAACTCGTTTTCTTGAGCTTCGGACATTCTGCCTTGATATGTCCGGGCTTCTTGCATTCATAGCAAATCGGTTCAGTCTTCTTTGCATCTTTGACTTCTGACCTTTTGAAGTCTTTTCCTTCTTGAAGTATCTTCTTCCAGACTGATACTTCTTTTTCTTAGCCAAGATGTGTTAACCTTCTGGATAGCATTGCTTCTTCATCTTCACTGTTGTTCATGCTTTCTTGGCTATATGAGCCTTTTTTTGATGTGTCTTCTTCTGCCTTGAGTGCGTTGGATGCTTCTTTCTGCTAGATGATTCTCCCAACCTTTCCATGTTATCTCATGGGCCATAAGGGACCCAATGAGTTTCTCTAACGACATTATCTTCAAGTCATTAGCCTCTTCTATTGCTGTTACTTTTGGAGTCCACGAGCAGGTAAGGATCTGAGAATTTTTCTAACCATGTCTCCCATCTGATAGGTCTTACCAAGACCAGCCAATCCATTAGTGATGTCGGTGAACCTACTGTACATCTGTGTAATTGTTTCACCGGGTTGCATCTGAAATCTTTCATATTGAGTTACCAGAATATCTATTCGGTTTCTTTTACCTTTTCAGTACCTTCATAGTGATCCTTAACTTTTCCCACATTTCCATAGTAGATTTGCAGGCTGATATGCGTTGAACTCTTTCTTGCTAAGAGCACAACATAGGATACTCTTGGCCTTGCAGTTCAGAGAAATCTTCTTCTTGTCATCTTCCGTCCATTTATCCTTTTTCATTCGTGACCAGAAGATCTCCTTCTTCACTATCGACCATTTGATAGTCAAGACCTTGTAGAAAGAATTCCATCCTTGTTTTCCATATGTGTAGTCTTCACCATCGAACAACGGTGGCCTGTTTACTGACTGACCTTCGAAGTGACCTTGGGCTGCCATTTGATCTTTTCTCTTCAGATCGTTGGATCTTCTTCTTTGTCGAAGAGACTAGCTTGATACCACTTGTTGCCCAGCTAGCAAGCCTAGAGGGGGGTAATGGGATTCTTTAAAATTGGTTATTAAAACCTGTCCACAAAAAACGTTCACACAACAAGCACTTCGATGATTATTAGCGTTAGAGAAAGTAAAAAACAAACACAAAGCAAAAATCACACTACACAAGATTTTATCCTGGTTTGGACCTCCTCTCCACAGGAGTCCTACGTCCAGTCCCTGAGCAACAACTCAGGATTCACTACCCAAGGGTACAGTCCCCTCAAGGACACTTACACACCCAGTCACAGCTGCTTTTCTTTCACAACCCGAAGAGGAATACAACACCCTGGAACCCTCCAGGTCTTCCTTCAACACGAAGGGAAAAACACCCTGGAAACCCCAGGTCTTCCTTCAACACGAAGGGAATAACACAAAGATGTGTTCAAGGGATGATATGCCCCTGGACCAAGCTAATAGCACAGTGCTTGATCCGAAGCGAAGACTGAGAAGAAAAGATCTACAAAGAAGAACACTCTCAGTTCACAAAAGCTCTCTCAAGGTTCTACACTAGACATAGAGAGCTAAGAGCTACAACAAAACGATGGACTGAGACTTGAGCTCTTCTATGGTGCTTGCAGATTTTGAATTCTCAAGATGTATGTCTTCACGTAGGCACCAGTCTTCTATTTATATCTTCTTTGAAAAATGTAGCCGTTGAAGTATCCATTGTCTCTATGTTCAGAGAACGTTAGACTGCATGGCCTTCCTTTGCAGTTAACGGTTCTTTGCGTTCCATGCACGTAAGAAGAAAATCCTTCTTGATATCCTCCAGCTTCTACTTTATCCAACGTTGTATAGAATCGTGCTGTCAGAGACCTGCACACATTAAATGCTAAAACATAGATAGCTAAGCTGCGTCTTGTTGTCAATCAACGTTAGAGTGAGAATACATCAAAATAGAAATTCCATTCTGTCTTTCAAAAAGATATTACATGTAGAAGCATAAGAATAGAAGATATCTGGACATGCATCGTGTAGGAAATGTACGGCTATATTTAATGCATGGATAAAAGAGAAATACGGGGATGACTTTGACTTGTCAAGATATTTGAATATCAAGTTGTTATAGCTCATTAAATCGATATGAACATGACTTATAGAATCGTTGTGTGAATGAGTCATTGTTCATGTGAATCATTGTACGTTCATAACAAAATCGATATACACACAAATCGTTATATACTCATAATAAAATCGTTATGACAGTGTAAGAAAATCGTTATGAGCAAGTCGTTGTGAACAAATCGATATATTACCAAGTCATTGTTGTAACTTGTCGAACAATGTAAATACAAATCGATGTGAAACTTATCGAATTGTTATGAGAGCAAATCGTTATGCTCACTTACGAGGTCGATGTGAGATTGAAATCATATACTCACTTATCGAATCGTTATGAGAGCAAATTGTTATGATCCACTTACGAAGTCGTTGTGAGATTGAAATCGTTATACTCACTTATCGAATCGTTATGAAACAAAATCGTTGTGAGAGCAAATCGTTATAATCACTTGTCGAATCGTTAGAGAGCAAATCGTTATGCTCACTTATGAAGTCATTGTGAGATTGAAATCGATGCGATCACTTAGCGAATCGTTTTGAGATCGAAATCGATGCGATCACTTAGCGAATCATTCTAAGATTGAAATCGATGCGGTCACTTAGCGAATCGTTCTGAAATTGAAATCGATACGATCACTTTAACGAGGATGAAATCAATAGAGGTAAGGAAATCGTTATGAAATTATGGAATCGATATGAGTAGAAGTCATTATGTCTTGAAAGCAAATCGTTATAACATTTAGAGAAATCGATGTGTACTTAGAAATTTATGTGCACTAAACTTTAAATATTACAGGATGAAAATACTTACTAGTTTTTCTTGATCTTTCGAGATTCATTTCCTGTGCTCAAATCTCATGGAAATCTTGTTACATTAACCTTTATTTTAGTTTTATTAATCACCAAAATAGATATGTAATTTATCTAAATTACATGGGGATAAGCTGATCATCACTTGCCACAAAAATCCACACATCTGCACATCCTGTATAAATACATTCACACATAATATAAAAGTGGAGTCACCACCTAAGCTCACTGGATTTACGAAGATGAGCCACCACCCAGGCTCGCTAGATGAACTAAAGATGAGTCACCACCTAGGCTCGTTGGATCTTACCTGAACAAAGAGACTCGAAAGATGAAAGCAACAAATCGATCTCACACGCGTTCTGAACAAAAATTGTCATCATATTTTACAAAAAAAAAACATAGCAATCAAAGATGGGTAAATCAAGACAATTTATTTAGTACGTTACACAACACGGTAGGAATATCAGCAATTACGAAATGTAAGAACAAGATGAAATTGGCATTTCACTATTATATGGCAAGAGAAGAAAGATTTGCCTCTCCTCTCTCACTGTGTGAACATAGTGAGACCCCCCCTTCTCACCTAGCTAGAGCACCCTCCACAACATTTCTTGTTGGTCTTTATAGAGCTTGTAACAATGTCCAAGAGATAGTTGTGGAACTCCAAAAGCAATGGCAAAAATTGGTTCATATGAAAAGCAAGTGTTTAAATACAAGAAAGTGAATGTCTACATGGTTGGCCGATATGCAAGTAGCAAAGCATGAGACAATATGTATAAATGTCTTGTTATCTTAAAATGTATTGTTTTCATGTATGTCCATCTTATGTAGGCTGATCATATGAAAAATTTTTGTCACCTCAACAATTAGTATAGAATAAACATTACTCTTGCAAATCTTGTTAATTGATTAGACATGCAACATATTATCGTTTATTCTTCAAGTCTCAACTATTAGTCAGAGCAAGAGAATTAAATTATTTGTATAGCTAACAAGAACTAAATGCTTGCAACAAGCATTTATATTTAAGGTTTTTTAGAAGCATGTTAATGAGTAAAATTAGAAATCGACTATATGGTATCACTTGCATAGGAGTAGTAATAGGGGGGGGGAAACCCTATATTTCTATCATAATCACAGTGGTGTGTGATTATAAGCTATTTTGGCTCAATAATAGAATAAAGGTAATTGCTCATTGCTTATACAACATGGGAAACATGAGCTTTAATGATTTATATCTCTTTTCATTAGTATCATAAATGATGATATAATGAAATAACTCAAAGATGGAGGAGGACACCCCCATCTCCTCCTCTCACTAGGGTGAACACGGTCCGGTTCGGTTTGGTTCACCCCATTTTTTTGGGTGAACCGAAACCGAACCGAAATACTGTTCAAACTGAACCGAACCGAACCGGTTCAGTTCGGTTAAACCGAAGTTTAATTCTAAATATATACATCACTTGTCTGCAGTCAAGGCGTTGGCCTCTATACCCATTGGTTATGGGTTCGAATCTCATTTTGGAGAAAACAGGCTCACTTTTAAACTTTTTTTTCCTATAAAAAACCGTTGCGGAAGAGAGGAATCGAACCCGCCCTCACCGCCCTGACAAGGAGCTTGCTTACCAACTGGCCTATTTAACATTTGAGTAAATAAACATACACATTATATATATAATCGGTTTATTTCGGTTCCACAATGTGGAACCGAACTGAACCAGTTAGATGCCAACCCGAACCGAACCGAACCGGTCGGTTTGGTTCGTTTTTCGGGTTGGACCAAATTATGAACACCCCTACCTCTCACTGTAGCAACCCCCCAACCCACCCAATCGGATCCCCCCCTCACCCATAGTAGACCCCCCCCCACCCCACAGTCAGCCACCCCGCACCCACAGCTGCCACAACCCCCACCTCACAATCGGCCATCCCCCCCCCCTCCCATAGCTCCCTCACCCCACACCGGCCTCCCCTCCCACAGTCTGCAACCCCCGCCCCTTCCATGGCACTCCCACCCCACAGTCGGCCACCCCCCCCCCCCCCCCTCTCACAACACTCCACCGCACCACCCCCAACCCCCCTCCCCCCGAGGGAGAGTGGAGCTGGCTTGGGAGAGGGAGAGGGCAGAAGATGCCCGAGAAAGAGAGGGAGAGAGAAAGAGAGAGGGGGTAGGGCGATTGAGAGGGTACATAGCGCAAGAGAGAGAGAGAGGGGTACAGTGAACTCTGGCAGCGACAAGCGGCGATGGAGCAGTCGCGTAGGAGGCGGGTTGCGTTCACAAAGGAAGATGAGGAAATGGGGAAAAGCTGGCCGCGCGGGTGGGGGGGGGGTGGGGGGAATTTTAGGGTGGATATGTAGATGGCTCCAAAGTCGTCTACATACTCAACATATGTGGACAGCTGTCTCATGGCCGTCTATGTAAGTTAAGACAGTGTTTAATCGTCCACATAAGAAACATATGTAGACAGTTTATTTTGCCGTCTACATATATTTCATAATAGACAACTTTTCTGTAGCCGTTTACATTATTATGTATGGGTTTATAACCGTCTACCTACGATTTGCAATCTACGTATCCACTCTTTCTTGTACTGATACTACTCACTGAGGTTCGTGGTGGTGGGTGTGGCAGTGCCGGAGTCGTAGGACTCACGGCTTGGCATTTCTCTGGACGAAGTTATTGGTGGTGTAGGTGTAGTGGGCGCCATTGGTGACGAAGAAGAGGGAGTCGTTGCGGAAAGGTGAAGAAGGAAATGAAGAAAAGGAGCTATTGCGGGTGCGTTGGACGACGCTTCTTCACTGTGGAGTTCCTCACTACCCTGCTTGTGGAGGGCCTGACGTGATCGAGTACGGGTGGTGCGCTCAAAGGGGCCGACGCTATATATTTGGACTCGGGAGAGAGAATAAAGATTTTTGAGTATATGTTTGGGGAGAGAGAATAAGAGGGATTTGAGACTCTCTCTCTGTCTCTTATATGCGGGAGGAAGACCGTGTAGGGGGGGGGGGGAAGCCCCAATTTTCCTACGATGTGAGCTAGGAGTTTTCCCGCAATAGGTTTTTGGTGAGCATGTTAAAAGAAATTAGTCATTATATGAGCATGTTAAACAAGAATATATCATGCCAATGCGAGCATGTTTAAAAAAAAAGAGCTAAAGTTTTTACCTACGACCTATGTGGAATTATTTGGTCAAACATGTACAGAAGAATACCCACTTTAGACAATATAGCATATAAAGGGGAGGTCCACCTATACCTATGACGTAACAGTTGAAGTCTACTTTCCTACGGTATCATGTTGGGAGGGATACATATCTATACCAACGTGTTTTTTATGTCGTGCCCATTGAACATAAAACTTGTAGGCATAACATAGACAATACCTACAATGTTGGCCATAAAACTATTAAATTAATATTTTTTTTGAGAAAGTCAGAAGATATACGCCATTATATTCCAATGACATACAAAGTCGTAGGTATAGCCTAGATTTCTTGTAGTATTTTGAGACAACCATGTACTTCATCAACTGCTAGTGCAATTACCATCGCAGAATTATATCATGCTTCCCGTGATCACGACGCACGTTGCCTATCGCAAAAGCTATATTGTGCAACACCTTCCATCTTTTTTTTTTTGGTAGTTGGGTGGAGCCTAACGGCTCGAAAAGAAAAGAAAACTAATTAACCAAACTTAACAGCAATACTTAAACAAAACTACCTACTCCAGAATGTGAACAAAACTAATCAGCTTAAAACCTCTCTAGGGAGGTTTCCAAGCACCTAATATTTCCTTTGAGGCATCCTCCCTGCAGATGATATCAAGATCTTCAGGAATCGCATAGGTCCAATTGATGTTGAATTTCGCGATCCTAGCTTGTTTTGCAAGCCAATCCGCCGCATTATTTGCAAGTCTGCCAACCAAATTAATTCTGTGAAGCGGCCATCTGATGAGCATGGTGTTTATCTCTTTCGCTATTTCTCTAATTTCCAACGGGCCTTATCTGGATCTTTTATAGCTGAGATAACCTCTGCATTGTCCCCCTCCACTATGAAGCTTCATAGTTTTGGTCCCTGTATGAATCTGCACTTGTTATGCACAATCTAGCTGCTAGGATTCAGCTTTGATGACTGAGCTGTGGGCAGGTAAGCAGCTCCTGCAGCAAGAGGGAGGCCCTCATCGTTTCTAATAATAAATCCTGCTCCTGAGTGCACACAGTTTTTTCCTTCCTTTCTAGCCCCATCAAAGTTTCCTTTGATCCATCCCTTTTCGGTTTTTTTCCACGAATTCTTGTTACAAGATTGTATAGTAATCTGATCCTGACAGCTCCACCTCACTTTTTGTTCTTTCTGTCACCACCTTCAGTGACAGGAGAATCTTTGTTCTTGGTGCCACTATTTGCAATTACATAGCTTCTGATTACTTCTAAAATGGTGTTGAACTTTATATGAACGGTCGGCCCTCTGCCTCAAAGACATGTTTGTTTCTTCTCCTCCATATTGCTTCTAGAACAAAAGCTATGACAGTTTTCGAATAAGACTGTTTGGACCTGCTGATTCTGCCATTTGAACATCTCTCCCACAAATCTTGCAGCCCTTTTGGTGTATCTTTCCAATTCAAATGCTTAGAAACTTCCAACCATACTTGTGACACCCCTAAACAGTTTATGAATGCATGATCTTGGTCTTCCAGTTCCTGCAGACATATTTGACACCTTGGTTCCACTCCTATGTTGCATTTGTTTAAGTATTCCCCTGTAGGAATTCTTCCCCACGCCATTTTCCAGAGCTGGATTTTTATTCTTGGAGTAGTAGGCCAGTTCCAAATTTCAGCCCAGGTTGTATTGGAATCTCCCCACCTCTCCATCTTACCTTTTCTAATATGGTCATATGCATTTTTTTGTTGTAAATCTTCCATGCTTGCCTGGTAACCATATTCTCCTGTCCTCACTACTGCCGGCTGCTGCTACTGCAATCTCAGGATTTGTCATCACTATTGACATTAACACCTCTCTCAGCTTATTCAGATTCCACCCTTCTCTATCCAGAAACATATCTAATTTGCTGTCCTCCTTTACTAAATTTGTGTTGAATCCAGCGGCCAACCATTAGACCTTTGCCCCTAAACCAACTATCTTGTTAATTCTGATTTCCCTACCATTGCTGGGATCCAACCAAAGTCCTCCTGGTGATTGCGTATCCTTGTTGATTCTTTTCCATATATCTGACATGGGTTAGAAATGATCTCTTGTCCAAATTTCCCATCCTCTATATTTATCTCTAAGCAATTCTGTCCAGCAGCTTCTTTGTCCTGGTTTAATTTGTCCCTAGTTTTAGTATAGAGCAGTATTCAAATCCAACAAGTCATTAATGCCTAATCCACCATATTCAATGGCATCTTTAATTTTTCCCAGCCCACAAGGTACATGCCCTTCGTTTCTTGGTTTCCTTTCCAAATAAAGTTTCTGCAGATTCTCTCTATACTTTCAAGCTGTCCTTTCCTGAAGTTTGTGACTGCTGCCCAATAGGTGGGGATGGCAGTGAGCACATGTTTCACCAACACTACTCTTGCAGCCATGGACAATGTCTTTCCTTTCCAACCTTTGAGTTTATTTTCCATAATCTTGCATACATCTTCCAATGCCTTCTGAGCTGGCTTTACATGATTGATCTGAATTCCCAGGTATCTGCCTATGGAATTTTTCATTTTTTCCAGATTGAGAGATTTTCTATGCACTTTGCAGAGGCTTTGTCCACCGCCCCTCCTATTTCGAGCTTGGATTTTGCTAGGTTCAAAGCCTGCCCAGTCTGCCTGCAATACTTATCTACTACTGCCTTGAAAGATTCGATCTCTGGAGCATTACCTTTTGCCACTAGTAAGACATCATCTCATACAAGAGTGGTGGATTGACGTACTGTAGAGTTTTTCCTTGTACCCCACCAGTTTCCCCTTGGGCATTTGCTTCATGAAGGCCTGCTGATAGAAGTTCTGACATGAGCACAAATAAATAAGGGGACAAAGGGTCTCCTCGCCTCAGCCCTCTGGATGGACGAAACCATGTCTCGGAGAGCCATTTACCAGGACTGCCATAGAAGTAGTGTTCAGCACACTTGTATCCAATTTCTCCATTTTGGCCCAAATCCCATCCTCTGCATCACATGGTCTAGCACTTCCATTCAACTCTGTCATAGGCTTGCTCCATATCCAGTTTTGATCAGTACCAAATCCCTGGGTCTTTTCCTCCTCTTCACTGCATCTCCAATTCTTGTGCAATCAAAATATTGTCAATGATGGATCTGCCCGAATGAAAGCAGTCTGCTCAAATGGAAACAAGTTGTTGATTACTTTTCTCAACCTGTTAACTAAATCCTGGCCATGATTTTATAGAAATCATTGCATAGGCTGATGGGCCTGAAGTCTTTTGCTCTTCTTGGACTTTCTACTTTGGGAACCAGAGCAATGAAAGTTGCATTCAGAGATCTAGGCAATCTCCCCGTAGCCAGGAAGCAGTGTATTGCATAAATACATCATATCTGTATTCCTGCCAAGCCTTTTTGTAGAAATTGCCTGACAACCCATCCGACCCTGGTGCCTTCCCCC
>JACBKR010006464.1:0-12364 GCA_014218235.1 Colocasia esculenta
GCTTTGGTCATCAATCGATGGTTTTAATGACAATCAATGTTGTCCTTCACCAATCGATGGCCTTGGTCATCAATCGATGGCTTTGGTCATCAATCGATGGTTTTAATGACCAATCGATGGCCTTGGTCATCAATCGATAGCTTTGGTCATCAATCAATGGTTTTAATGACCAATCGATGTTTTCTTCACCAATCGATGGCCTTGGTCATCAATCGATGGTGACCAATCGATGTTTTCCTTCACCAATCGACAGTCTCAGTCATCAATCTATTGCCTTGTTAGTTCACCAATCGATTGCCTTTTATGCCAATCGATTGCCATATTGTTCACCAATCGATTGCCTTCTTGTGCCAATTGATTGCCACATTGTTCACAATAGATTGCCTTCTTGTGCCAATCGATTACCTTATTGTTCACCAATCGATTGCCTTTTATGCCACTTGATTGCCATGTTGATTTACCAATCGATTACTTTTTTATGCCAATCGATTGCCATATTGTTCACCAATCGATTGCCTTCTTGTGCCAAATGATTTCCTTGTTAGTTCACCAATCGATTGCCTTTTTTGCCAATCGATGTGAGGATTCTTCTCCAATCAATGCACCTTCACTTAAAGCTTGGCAACAATTGGTCTGATGGGAGTCAACTTGGGCCACGAATGGTCCCCACTGTGACTGTCCTTTTCAGAACAGAAGTCAACCTTCCGTACTATAGCAACATGAGCCGCATGGCCTAAAGTATGGTGGATCTTTGACAATCTTACCTACTGTCCTATGAATACGGGAACCCATAAGTCCTAGTTTGATGAAGACCTTTAAAACCAACCCCAAACTCCCTTTAAAGCCACTGGAGTAGGGAGAAGGATGATGATCAGTTTATCCTCATGTAATTTAAATGAATTACATATCTATTTTGGTGATTAACAAAACTTAAATAAAGTTTAATCTAACAAGTTTTCTATGAGATTTGAGCACAGTAAATAAATTAAGGAAAATCAAGAAAAACTAGTAAGTATCTTCATCATGTAATATTTAAAGTTCAGTGCATATAAATTTTCTAAGTACACATCGATTTCTCAAAGTGTTATAACGATTTGCTTATATTCGCATAGCGATTTCATAAGTTACTGTGTAACATAACGATTTGCTCTCACAACGATTCGCTAAGTGAGCATAACGATTTGCTCTCATAACGATTCGCTAAGTGAACATATTGATTTCGATCTCACAACGATTCGCTAAGTGAGCATAACGATTCGCTAAGTGATCGTATCGATTTCGGTTCTTATAACGATTCACTAAGGGATCGCAATGAGTTCATCCCATAACGATTCGGTCTCACAACGATTTGCTTTCATATCGACTTGATAAAGTGAGAACAACGATTCGCTCTTGATAACTGCACAAATTTCGTGTTAAAATTTCATACATATAGTTGATTTTAGACAACCATTGTCTATAAATAATGTGCACATTGACTTTAATTTCTATTTCATCCATAAATAATTTTTTTGAACATGTTAGTTGATATTTGGGGATTAGAAAACATGTTAGAGTTGCATTTAATCATTTCTTTCAGAATAACTAATTAGGTTTATTTAAGAAATAAAAAGATTTTTAAATAATTTTGTATATAAATAAATTTTGTTATTTTGTAAATATTTTTTAGTAAGTGTGAGTTTGTAAATAAATACTCCACCATATTCAATCCTATCATGACACATACCCCACCCCCTCATAAAACCATTACATATTATTTCCCTCATCTCACCATAGTAAACACATACCCCCTAAATCCATTTCGCCATTTCCCTTTTATCCAACCAAAAAAATTGGCCACTTAGAGTCTGATTTAAACCCTTTCTTCTCCGCTGAAGCAGATTTAGGTTTGCTTTGGCGGTGTGTGCTGGACCAAGGGTTGGCTGGCCATGGAGACATGGCGACTGAGGTGATGCAGGGGCACGGATGGCCGGATCTCCCGTGCATGCAGAAGCTGGCTGAGATGGCGATGTGGGCCAGGCCAGCTGGTGCGGCCGACGGGATCCAGGTGCGGGCTGCGCAAATGGGGCTGGAAGCTGACGCGATGGTGGAGGCTTGGGTGCGCTGGAGCTCCTGGGTGCGATGGCGGTGCGCTGGCAGCTGGACGCAGGAGGGCAGATGAAGCGGCTGGGCTGGACACGGCGATGGTGCACTGCGGTGGTGTGGATTCGGTGCATGCGCCTGGTGCGTGCGATGCGGCTGGTGGCTGAGGCAGGAAGCGGGCGTGTGTGTGCTGGCGCGGTGCTGCGCAGCGGTGGACCTGTTGAAGCGGAGACCTGCTGAGCTGGTCCTGTGGCTGCCGGGTGTGGCCGGGTCGGATGCAGAAGTGCCCAGAGAGCTGCGCAGGCGTGAGGGTCTGCTGATGTGGCGATCCAGGGAGATGCAGAGCTGCATACCTCCTGATCCAGGAGGCGAGAAGCAGAACCCCCGATGTCTATAAAAGGACCCCGAGGTCCTCTTCACAAGGGGTGGGAGTTTTTAGAATTTTTAGGTTTTATTTCTGTTCTTCCAGAGCCAGTCAGACTTTTAGGAGTTTGGCTTCACCATTTTCAAGTTCTTGGGATTTTAGCTTCCTTGCCATTTTCTTCTGTAATTTCCTTTGAGCAGTAGAGTAGGTGAGGGAGACGGGTTCGGGTGTTGAGATTTTTTAAAAAGAAATTTGCTTATGCCATTTTGTTTCTTCTTTATTCTGTTCTTGTGCGAGAGGCATGGAAGCAAGTTCCGCAATTCAGATTTGAAGAGTTCTAGCTTTTATTTTCTCCTGTAATTTTTCCTTTATGCAAATCATGGGAGTTCCCTGGTTCGGAATTTGAAGATTTTTAGTTTCCTTTTATTTCCTATATTTTCTTTTTAGTAGAGCAGTGGAGGGGATTGAGAGGTTCAGAATTGTGGGGAGTTTAATTTGTTTTGTATTTTAAATATTCAAGCATAGATGGGAGTTGGTTGGTTGGTTCGAATTTTAAGATTTAACTTTAGTTTTTCTGTTCTTCCATCTTTCTGTAAGGGCTTCGCCAGTAGATATTTCTAGGAATTTTTGCTTCCAGTTTATTTCTGTATTTTCTCATTACTGTTTGAGCAACTAAGCAAACGTAGATCCAGTTTAATTTCTCATTTCGTCTGTGTGACGACCCAACCCAACCGTGCCAGTGGTAGACTTTAAGATTTAACTTTAGTTTTTCGTTCTTCCATCTTTCTATAAGGGCTTCGCCAGTAGATATTCTAGGAATTTTTGCTTCCAGTTTATTTCTGTATTTTTCATTTCTGTTTGAGCAACTAAGCAAACGTAGATCCAGTTTAATTTCTCATTTCGTCTGTGTGGCGACCCAACCAGCAAACTGGCCCAACAACCGTGCCAGTTGGTAGACTTCCCAGAAAGGTCACCCATCCTAGGACTACTCCCAACTGAACACACTTAACTTCAGAGTTCTTTTCCTGCTCGAGCTCTGAAAATGACTAGTCCGAGTTGTTGATAGTCTACTGATTTAGTCCATTTAAACATATTCTTATATGGGGTGTTACAATCTACCCCTCTTATATAAGCGACGTCCTCGTCGCTGCTCACATATAGCACACAATCAAACCCCAAGCAGACAGGATTCTAGAGGTGGCCCCCACAGGCTCAAGAGGTGGCTCCCACTATGTAGCACTTTGCGCCATTATGGCCTCAAGAGGTGGCTCCCATAGCGTAGCACTTTACCTGTGTGGCACTTAGTTCCTGCACTTCCGACTGGGCAAGGCTCTGATACCATTTGTGACGACCCAACTAGCAAACTGGCCCAACAACCGTGCCAGTTGGTAGACTTCTCAGGAAGGTCACCCATCCTGGGACTACTCCCAACTAAGCACGCTTAACTTCAGAGTTCTTTTCCTGCTCGAGCTCTGAAAATGACTAGTCCGAATTGTTGGTAGTCTACTGATTTAGTCCATTTAACTATTCTTATATGGGGTGTTACAGTCTGTGTGAATTTTTGTGTTCTTCTACATCCGGGAGGACCTCATCAGCAGGGATTCGGCATCCAGGGGGTTCGGCTACAGGGAGTTTTCAGGTTCTGTAAATTTCTGGGTTCCTTCTTCCTTCTGCAAGGGGGATTCTAGGGAGTTGTTCTTGTTTCTTCGGTGTATAAAGGTTGCTCAGGAGAGGGAGTTTGTGATTTTCCCGGGGAATTGTTCTTTGCTATTTGATGGATTTCGGCTACTGTTAAAGGGGCAATCTATTTCCAGTTTTGCTAGTTTAGTTAGATTAATTCGGTGGCAGTTGCTTCTTAAATTCTTCTGCAATTTTTGTCTATTCTTCTGTGTTTAAGTGGTTTGATCAGGAGGTAGACATTATTTTCCAGTTTTCTTCTGCATTTTCTTCCTTTCGGCTGCTGTGTGAAGAGATAGAGTGCTTCTTCTTATCTGCTAGGAGGGGGATCAGTGTTGTGTGAGGAGAATTTACTTCTTTTCTTCTGTAAAAATTGGGGTGGGAAAGTTTGTTTGACTGCTGCTGAGGGAAGCAATTCGAGGGTTTGTGCTGTGATTGAGCCTGTGGAATTTATTTTATTGCTTCTATTTCTTCGCTTCTGTGTGTTGAGAGGAATCCGATCCAGTGGAGCTAGCTTCTTCCATTTCTATTGCATTGGTTCATTTCTATTGTGCTGTGGAGATTTCTTATGTGCTGCTGTATTTAGAGTCCGACTGTCTTCTACTTCTTTAAAGATTTCTGTCTACCGTGTTGATCACTAAATTGAGAGGGTACATTGATATCAATTCCCTTTTTAATTTCAATTCAGCTTGTTTTTCGCTAAGTTTGATCTGTCAAGATTGTGTGGGATTTGATCGTGTTGTTTACATATTCCCTTTAAACGCATTGTCGATAGAGATTTCAAGTTAAAGTAGTTAAATCAAGTTCTATTCACCCTCCGTGGATATGACCTGTTCTCACCACTTTGCTAGTTCATTTGTACTATTTTATGTTTGTGAGACAGTTTAGAGGAAGTGCGCATATTGACTTGTGCGAAGAACTCTGGACAACGAAAATGCACAGTCAACATGCCGCGCGTTCATCTTAGCGCCGTTGCCGGGGAGGCATAGAGTTTGATTTAATCTGCTTTCATTTGATCTCATTTGCATTGGGCTCTCTCTATTGACTTGTTTGTTGGCTTTTATTTCAGATTTGCACATAAGGAGAAACTTGGAGATTGGGCTTGGCATTTGAAGCCCATTGGAGGAGCTTGCTGATTTCTTTTCCCATTTGTTTTTAATTCAGTCTTTTAGATAGGGAGTGTGAGAGAAATTTGTAGTGAGTTTTGATGTACTCTCTGTGCATGTACAGAGATTTATTTCCCGTTGGCATGTATAATTGGCCTTTTGGTGGTTTGAATTGTTTGGATTTAGTTTATATAGTACCACTTATATTTTCTTAGCTTCATTTCATTTAATTCAAAAACCAAATAAAAATTAAAAAATCTAAAATCTAAAATTTTTTCAAATCGCTCTTTCATGTTAGCCGTTTGTTTGTAAATAAAAATTTCATTTATCAAGATTAGAATCTCATATTTTAGGACATTCATCATCTTAATTGTCATTTTAATTGTCATCTCTTTTCTTGCATTGAAGAGTGCGGGGGAAAGATAAGACTTCCATCGCTCGATTCATGCATTAGACTTAGCATTAGATAATCTCTTGTTTGAAACTTGATCTGTGCACTTCACATTTGAAAATGGGACTGCTTAAGGGCACCACCCATTAGAAAATAAAAAGATAAGGTGAGGAATTTCATCACCCTTTCCTTTGCCCAAAAATCACAAATTTTTTTCCACATTCTTGCATTTTCCTCAGCTTTTAATAAAAACCAATAGACTTGGACCTAGGGTTCATAATTAGATTTGTTCTTTCTTAATTCTAAGACTTCTCTTTGAGTCTGGTGTCTAGGATTAGAGGTTAAAAAGCTTACGCTTAAGTGAGTTAAGAGGTTATTTAATTGGGTCCTTGCAAAAGCAAGGGGGGCCTCCCTCTACTCCACCTCTTACCTGGCCGGTACAGAGAGTTAGAGTTAGATTTAAGCAAGCATAATCTAATTTGAGAAAAAGAACATAAGTCCAAGGAACACTTATGTCTACGTCATTTGTTTTGAAAGTGTTTGTTTGTTTGTGTTTGATTATAAAAATTCAAAAATCAATAAAAATTCAAAAATTCAAAAATCATAAATAAAGCTTTTCATCTATGCATGCTTGGTAGACGTTCTCTGGACATAGATTTGGATCAACCTATAGTAGAAATTGAAAGATTCTTTCATAGGAAAACTATGATGGCCAACAAGAACAAATTCAGCTGTCCAAGGTTTCTACAACCCTCCTATGATCCATATTCTAACCATACAATCCTGGTTGGAGAAACCACCCGAACTTTTCTTGGAAAAATCAATCTGAACAATTTCTCAGCCTTCTTTCAAGCAATCCATATACGGTCAATCTTATCCCATCAGAATCCGAGATTTGACCAATCTTATTCCAGACCTCCACAATACAAGAAAATCAAAATTTCAATCATTTGCTCATACCAATTTTCAGAAATCTTCATACAATCAACCACCATCTTCTCAGTCCATTGGAAGATAAATGAATCAACTTCAAAACATGATGATGACTCTTTGCCAAACTGTGCAAGAACAACAAAATCAGAACCAAAATATTCAACAAAATTTGGATAGAATAGAGTATCAGATTGCTGATGTGTGTAGGAGGGAATTGGGTCAGTTACCAAGTCAAACTATAGCAAACCCAAGGAACAACCCTTCTGGATTTTATCAGAACCAGCAAAACCATCAAGTCCAGGGGTACATACCACATGTTAGACAAAATGCACCTCCACCATCAACACACAACAAACTTTTGTCCAAAACATTCCAGCACCACAAATTCAAAATCAATTTATACAACAGGACCATTCTCTTGCCCAGCTAGGGGCCTCAAGTGGAAAATGTGAAAATAGTGTCACTTTAAGAAATGAAAAAATCTTGATAAATCCTCACCCACATGTCAACATTGCATGAGGAAGAAAGAAATGAAAATGAAACTAAATTGAAGAGAATGTTGAAAATGTTGAAAAATCCAAGGGAAGAGAGAAAATAACTGAAGAGCCTCTAGATACAATCCAATAAATATGAAGACCCAAGTCATTATTTCAAGAGTCTCTTTTTCTGAAGCTTTAAAGCAAAAATCTAAAAGCAAACCAACTGGTAATGAAGAACTCTTGGAAGAATCTTGTGTAGAAGATGCAGTAGACCAACCCTGTGCTCTAGGGTTTGAGGGAGAGGAAGGACAACTTAGTTCCATGTTTCAGAACAATGATCTATCATTTCCATTAGATGTTCTCCTAAGGTTGAGCTAAAACACTCCCTGCTAATTTAAAATACATCTTTCTAGGAGAGAACGAGACTTGGCCCATCATAATTGCTAGCGATCTTGATGAAGGGCATGAGAAGAAACTAATTGAAGCCTTGAAAATTCATAAAAAAACTTTTCAAGTGCATGATAAGGTTTGGTTGTTTAATTCCAGGCTTCTTGTGTTTTCGGGAAAATTGAAGTCCCGATGGGATGGTCCTTACATTGTTGTCAGATCTTACGACAATGGTGCTGTCATTATTCTCGGTCCTAAAATTGGACGATCATTCACTGTTAATGGGCAAAGATTAAAGCATTTCTTTGAAAGCCCACTTTTCTTAAACGGATTCTACCAAGCTACCTGAGCCAAACGAAGCCTAATTGCGTCCGGCTGAAGACGAAATAAACTTAGCGCTTCTTGGGAGGCACCCAAGTGTACAGATTTCCTTTATCAGGTAATTCTTTGTCTACTTTCTTTTCCTGTAAATAAGTAGGGGGGAGAGGTAGAATAAGCATCCTTCATAGTCCTCATCCCAACCATTGCTTCATTTCTTTTCTTGAGCTTGTACATATGCAAATTAAAATTTCACAATGTTTCATCTTTTAATAAAAATGCGTGGCTTTGCGCATCCCAGACTATGTGTCTGATCTTTACCATTAAAATTGTGAAGTTGTCACATCCCTTTGCAGATATCCATGTTAGATAGCCTCTAGTAAAGGATTACATGTACTCCTTGTCTACCTTATGTAAGGATTTATGGCAAGAAGTTTTCATACACACACTACACAGCCACTTAGACTAGCTGAACCTGAATGTAGCAAATTTGTCAAGCTAGTAGGAGAGAGGTGATTGGTTTTCTCCCCTCCCCTTAAGTGAATTGTGAAGGAAGTAAAGACGTGTGATCAAGGAACCTGACTGTCCATCCTTCCTTTAAGAGGAAAAGAAAAGAAAAGTAAAAAGCAAAAAACAAAAGCAAAGAAAAATATATCCATGAAAAATGCCCCGGATCTGAGTAAAGTTGACTCGCTACTCTTGAAAAGTGATGGGTTGTGCAGCATTGTGGATGAAAAAGAAATAAAGAATTTTGAGTGCACAAAGTGCAAATAGAGGCAAGCTCTCAGCTCAGAACAAATAATCCTCAAGGAAGATGGGCAGAATGGAACTGAGAGAAACAACCCAATCTGACTGAGCAAGGATCTTACTCCACAATTCTTTTCTTCTCCCTCGAATTAATCTAATCTCAATACTGTCGAAGCAGAGGAGTTCATGGGCTGATGTGAACTCTTAAGTGAGCTACCATTTGTGCACTAATTTCTCGTCATAAGTCTTTACAATTAGGAAAGACATGTCTTTACATTAGTCTTTTACTTGATGGTTGTTCGCATGAAACATGTACCTTCTAGTCCTACATTTGGAGTAATTTTCATTGCTAGGGACTAGCAATGTTCAAGAAGGGGGAGTGATAACTGCACAATTTTTTCGTGTTAAATTTCATACATATAGTTGATTTTAGACAACCATTGTCTATAAATAATGTGCACATTGACTATTTTCTATTTCATCCATAAATAAATTTTTTGAACATGTTAGTTGATATTTGGGATTAGAAAACATGTTAGAGTTGCATTTAATCATTTCTTTCAGAATAACTAATTAGGTTTATTTTAGAAATAAAAGATTTTTAAATAATTCTTGTATATAAATAAATTTTGTTACTTTTGTAAATATTTTTTAGTAAGTGTGAGTTGTAAATAAATACTCCACCATATTCAATCCTATCATGACACATACCCCACCCCCTCATAAATCCATTACATATTATTTCCCTCATCTCACCATAAGTAAACACATACCCCCTAAATCCATTTTGCCATTTCCCTTTATCCAACCAAAAAAAATGGCCACTTAAAGTCTGATTTAAACCCTTTCTTCCTCCGCTGAAGCAATTTGGTTTGCTCTGGCGGTGTGTGCTGGACCAGGGGTTGGCTGGCCATGGAGACATGGCGACTGAGGTGATGCAGGGGCGCGGATGGCCGGATCTCCCGTGCATGAGAAGCTGGCTGAGATGGCGATCTGGGCCAGGCCAGCTGTGCGGCCGGCGCTGGATCTTGGTGCGGCCTGCGCAGATGGTGCTGGAAGCTGGCGCGATGGTGGAGGCTTGGGTGCACTGGAGCTCCTGTGTGCGATGGCAGTGCGCTGGCAGCTGGACGCAGGAGGGCAGATGAAGCGGCTGGGCTGGGCACGGCGATGGTGCGCTGTGGTGGTGTGGATCCGGTGCATGCGCCTGGTGCATGCGATGCGGCTGGTGGCTGAGCCAGGAAGCGGGCGTGTGTGTGCTGGCGCGGTCTCTGCGCAGCGGCGGACCTATTGAAGCGGAGACCTGCTGAGCTGGTCCTGTGGCTGCCGGGTGTGGCCGGGTCGGATGCAGAAGCGCCCAGAGAGCTGCGCAGGCATGAGGGTCTACTGATGTGGCGATCCAGGGCGATGCAGAGCTGCAGACCTCCTGATCCAGGAGGTGGGAAGCAGAACCCCTGATGTCTATAAAAGGACCCCGAGGTCCTCTTCACAAGGGTGGGAGTTTTTAGAATTTTTAGGTTTTATTTCTATTCTTCCAGAGCCAGTCAGACTTTTAGGAGTTTATTTCTTCTGTTCAGAACCATGGCTTCGCCATTTTCAAGTTCTTGGGATTTTAGCTTCCTTGCCATTTTCTTCTGTATTTCCTTTGAGCAGTAGAGTAGGTGAGGAGACGGGTTCGGGTGTTGAGATTTTTTTAAAAGAAATTTGCTTATGCCATTTTATTTTCTTCTGTATTCTGTTCTTGTGCGAGAGCATGGAAGCAAGTTCCGCAATTCAGATTTGAAGAGTTCTAGCTTTTATTTTCTCCTGTAATTTTTCCTTTATGCAAATCATGGGAGTTCCCTGGTTCGGATTCTGAAGATTTTTAGTTTCCTTTTATTTCCTGTATTTTCTTTTCATAGAGCAGTGGAGGGGATTGAGAGTTCAGAATTGTTGGGAGTTTAATTTTTTTGTATTTTCAATATTCAAGCATAGATGGGTGTGGTTGTTCGAATTTTAAGATTTAACTTTAGTTTTTCTGTTCTTTCCATCTTTCTGTAAGGGCTTCGCCAGTAGATATTTCTAGGAATTTTTGCTTCCAGTTTATTTTTCTGTATTTTCTCATTTATGTTTGAGCAACTGAGCAAACGTAGATGCAGTTTATTTCTCATTTCGTCTGTGTGAATTTGTTGTTTTCTTCTACATCCGGGAGGACCTCATCAGCAGGAATTCGGCATTCAGGGGGTTCGGCTACAGGGAGTTTCATGTTCTGCAAATTTTATGGGTTTCCTTCTTCCTTCTGCAAGGGGATTCCAGGGAGTTGTTCTTGTTTCTTCGGTGTATAAAGGTTGCTCAGGAGAGGGAGTTTGTGATTTCCCGAGAATTGTTCTTTGCTATTTGATGGATTTCAGCTACTGTTAAAGGGGCAATCTATTTCCAGTTTTGTTATGTTTAGTTAGATTAATTCGTGTGCAGTTGCTTCTTAATTTCTTCTACAATTTTGTCTATTCTTCTGTGTTTAAGTGGTTTGATCCAGGAGGTAGACATTTATTTCCGTTTTCTTCTACATTTTCTTCCTTTCGGCTGCTGTGTGAAGAGATATAGTGCTTCTTCTTATCTGCTAGAAGGGGGATCAGTGTTTGTTGTGAGAATTTACTTCTTTTCTTCTGTGAAAATTGGGGTGGGAAAGTTTGTTTGACTGCTGCTGAGTGAAGCAATTCGAGGGTTTGTGCTGTGATTATGCCTGTGGAATTTATTATTTGCTTCTTATTTCTTCTCTTCTGTGTTGAGAGGAATCCGATCCAGTGGAGCTAGCTTCTTCCATTTCTATTGCATTGGTTCATTTCTATTGTGCTGTGGAGATTTCTTATGTGCTGCTGTATTTAGAGTCCGACTGTCTTCTACTTCTTTAAAGATTTCTGTCTACCGGTTTGATCACTAAATTGAAAGGGTACATTGATATCAATTCCCTTTTTAATTTCAATTCAGCTTGTTCTTTCGCTAAGTTTGATCTGTCAAGATTGTGTGGGATTTGATCGGTGTTGTTTACATATTCCCTTTAAACCCATTGTCGATAGAGATTTCAAGTTAAAGTAGTTTAAATCAAGTTCTATTCAGCCTCTCTATGGATATGACCTGTTCTCACCACTTTGCTAGTTCATTTGTACTATTTTATGTTTGTGAGACAGTTTAGAGGAAGTGCGCATATTGACTTGTGTGAAGAACTCTGGACAACGAAAATGCACAGTCAACAATGCCGTGCGTTCAGTTCTCAGATCGATTTGGTCTTTATAATGATTCGTTAAGTCTCATAACGACTTGGTCGTCAGAACGATTCGATAAGTTTCATAATGACTTTGTCGCTGTAACGATTTGATGGATTACACAATGATTGTTCACAACGATTTGATTATAATGATTTGGTTATAACGATTTGCTTGTATCGATTTGTTCACAACGATTTGATTATAACGATTTGATTATAACGATTTGTTTGTATCGATTTGTTCACAACGATTTGATTATAACTTTGGTTATAACGATTTGCTTGTAATGATTCGTTCACAACGATTTACTTACAACGATTCGATTATAACGATTTGTCTCTAGAACGATTTGATTATGATTGTATAACAATTTGTGATCTCATCGCTTTGTTTATGAGTAAGCAACGATTCACTCATACAATGATTTCATAAGTGATACTCACAACGATTTCAAGAAATATAACGACTTGATATTCAAATATCTTGACAAGTCAAAGTCATCTCGCGTATTTCTCTTATATCCATGCATTAAATATAACCGTACATTTCTCTGTTCGATGCATGTACAAATATCTTCTATTCTTATGCTTCTACATGTAATATCTTTGTAAAAGACATAATGAGATTTCTATTTTGAT
>JACBKR010006465.1:0-12412 GCA_014218235.1 Colocasia esculenta
ACCTTTTGACAATGGTATCTATGTACATGGATTGGGTCAAGCCAAGCATCCTTTAGATCTATCTCTATAGATACATATTCCTAATACGTAGGATGCTTCTCCTAAATCCTTCATGGAGAAGTTCTTTGACAGCCAAACCTTTACTGATGATAGCATCCTACATCATTCCCAATGAGCAAGATGTCATCAATGTAAAGTATGAGAAAAGTGTAGCACTCCCACTGATTTTCTTATACACACATGGTTCATCTTCATCTTAATGAAGTCATAAGATTTGATAGTCTCATCAAACCTTATGTCCAACTACGAGAAGCTTGCTTCAATCCATAGATGGACCTTTGAAGCTTGCATACTTTATCTAGACACTCTTTGGATGTAAAACCCTCAGGTTGTATCATATACACTCCTCCTCAATGTTACCATTAAGGAAAGCGGTTTTTACATCCATCTGCCAGATCTCGTAATCAAAGTATGCAGCAATGGCAAGAAGAATTCTAATCGACTTTATCATGGCAACTGGTGAGAAAGTTTCTTCATAGTCAATTCCTTGCCTTTGACGATACCCCTTTGCCACCAACCTTGCCTTATAAGTGTCGATCTGTCTATCTGCACCGATCTTTCTCTTAAAGATCCACTTGCACCCAATAGGTACAATACCTTCGGCGGTAAGTCTACCAAGTTCCAACTGATTGGTGTACATGGACTGCATCTCAGAATTCATGGCATCTCGCCATTTCCCTGACTGAGGACAATCAACAGCCTCTTGGTAGGTCTTTGGATCAACATCCTCATCATAAGATGCCTTCACTAATATGTCCAACATATCTTTCAGGCTGTCTAGGTACTCTACTAGACCTACGCTGCTGAAGTGTGTATATTCCTGAACAGGTTCCGGAACCGATGTTTCACTTGGTGGACTTTGCACAGTCTGTGGATCTAGAACCTCTTCTAGGTCTACCTTACTCCCACTGTCCTCTTGGGTAAGGTACTCCTCTTCCAAGAAGACAGCTGTCCTGGCAACAAACACTGTTGTTCACCAGGATGGTAAAAGTAGTACCCAAATGTTTCTTTTGGGTATCCAACAAACCTGCACTTATCAGTTCTGGAGTCCAGTTTATCTGGGTCGTGTTTCTTTACATGGGCAGGACAGCCCAGATTTTAACATGTTAAAATCAGGCTTTCTACCCTTCCATATCTCATATGGAGTAGAAGACACAGATTTACTGGGAACCCTGTTCAGCAGATATGCCGTTGACTCTAGCGCATATCCCCATAGGGAAACTGGTAACTGCGAACGGCTCATCATGGATCGTACCATGTCCAACAAGGTGCGATTCCTCCTTTCCGATACACCATTCATCTGTGTTGTATAGGGAGGAGTCCATTGAGAAAGGATACCATTATCCTTTAAGAATTGTGTGAACTCTGTACTCAAGTATTCACCTCCTCGGTCTGACCATAGGATTTTAATACTTTTTCCAGTTTGTTTCTCAACTTCATTATTAAATTCTTGGAATTTCCCAAAGGCTTCAGATTGTACTTCATTAAGTAACAAATCCGAACCTTGAGTAGTCATCCGTGAATGTAATGATGTATGAGTAGCCACCCTTGGCTTGGGTAGACATTGGACCACATACATCCGAATGTATTAGTTCCAATATGTCCTTGGCCCTATCTCCATGTCCACTAAATGGAGATTTGGTCAACTTACCATAAACAGGATTCACAAGTTGCATATGATTCATAATCAAATGGATCTAAGTATCCATTCTTATGCAACTTTTGAAGCCTATTCTCGCCAATGTGACCAAGCCTACAATGCCATAAGTAGGTAGTGTTCACACTTCTTACTTCTCTTAGGAGAAAACATCAACATGGAGATTTCATAAGAGACATCAAGCAGATACAAACCATTCACCAAACTTGCTAAAGCAACTAGTTTATTTCTCAAATAAACTGAACAACTATTGTTCTCAATGGTAAACATGTATCCAATTCTGTCTAAACAAGAAACAGAAATAATGTTCTTAATGATACTAGGCACATAGTAGCAATCATCTAATAAATGCAAATCTCCAGAAGGTAACTTGAGCTTCACTGTCCCCACAGTGTGTGCACCAACACTTGTGCCGTTTCCAAGCCTCAAGTTCACCTCGCCCTTGCTCAGCTTCCTTCTACTTGTCAGCACTGCATATCATTGCAGATATGAGAAGCACATCCAGTGTCTAAAACCCAAGATGTAGAATCTCTAATAGACAAGTGAAGATCTATCATATAGACCTGAAGCTTCGCCAAGCTTTGCTTCTCCTGAGCCTTCATTGCAAGATAGTCCTTGCAATTCTTTTCCAGTGCCCCTTTTCTTGCAGTGGAAGCACTCGCCCTTTTCTTCTCCTTTGCTTATGTCTTCTTTTGTTTCTGCTTAGACTGCTTCTTTGCATTGCCTTTCTTAAAGGCTTGCCCTGCTCTCCTCTTCTTGTGGACTTTCCAACCATGAGAACAGTGGGCTTTTCCTTCTTAAGGTTGCCCTCAGCAGTCTTCAGCATGTTGAGCATCTCAGCTAAACTCACCTCAATCTTGTTCATTGTGAAGTTCACAATGAATTGGGAATATGAATCTGGAAGTGACTGGAGAATGAGGTCCGTGCTTAGTTCCTTGTCAAGAGGAAAACCAAGCCCCTCGAGCCTCTCAATCCACTCTATCATCTTCAGCACATGAGTCTGTACTGAAGACCCTCTGCCATGCGAGCTCTGAACAGGGCCTTGGATATCTCATATCTCTCACCCTGCTCTGCTCTTCAAAGAGCTCTTGCAAGTGCTGCATGATGGATCTAGCATCCATGTTCTCATGCTGCCTTTGCAACTCATTGCTCATTGAGGCAAGCATGTAGCATTGGGCCAGAGTGGAATCCTCCTTTCACTTCGCAAACTCAAGCGTTTCCCCTTCAGGTGCATCAAGGGGTGGTTCAGCTGGGATCTCCCCTCCAGGACATAGGCAATGCGCTCAGACCTGAGGACAATCTTCAGGTTTCTGAGCCATTCCGAGTAGTTCGGGCCTGTCAATCTGTTGGCATCCAGTATGCCACAGAGTGGGTTACCTGACGACATTTTTGCCTATAAAGGAAATGTAAACACAATTAGCAGATGTTCATAATAATAATTAATCTAGATTAGGACTTTAATCAAGATTAGCTCCCACTATTTTTCGGCAGACTGTATAACCCTCAGATATACAGAATGGGAGACACCGACGGTCTCCTAGTGGGGATCGGAATCTCACAGACTCATAGCATGATCTTGTGGATAGCACAACAAAACCATACTATGGTCTGAAAGCGGTCAACCCTTGACACTTGCAACTCTTGCAATATCCGATCTTATTTGGCCCCTGAATTTTAATGACCTTGTGGATAGCACAACAAGTCATTAAATCCAGTCTAAGCAGTACCATCATTACGTAACGAGCATAGATTTGGATGTAGCCCTTGTGGATAGCACAACAAAGCTACACCGGTCCTCTATCCCGTTAAGACATCACTATGCCATAGTTTTAGTCTGTCATCAGATTTGGCAAGCCTTGTGGATAGCACAACAAACTTGCCCGATCTAATGGCAATCCTAAAACTATAATGATGGAGGGCCACGTAATTCATTCTCAATGATTACGTTACGGCTTAAAATTTAGACGAGGAGGGATTTTGAATATTTATCTTGGTCTCTATATCCGTGTGCTATTGATATATAAAATTTGGAATATCATATATTTAATTATATATACCATAGCACATTCCACACATATCATATACATGAAGAAATATGATGGATGATCATGGACTTTAACCTAGAATGGCATTACCAGAGCCAGTTGGTAATCCACAAACACGGTGAATAAATGGCAGCCCCGCATCAATTCATTTGCTTGATGTAACTCTATCTCCATGAAGGTCCTGCATGGTACTCTCTCCATCTCCGCCAATCTGCTTCTTACAAGTACAAGTAATATTTAAATTGGGCACGCAGGCCCATAAATGTACATCAGATAATAATAAGAAACCTTGAACAAGTCAAGGGGAGTACATAATAAGAGGGAGATAGAATGTACAACCCGGATTCAATGGAGGGAGAGAGGGAGGTACACAGTCCTCATAAATTACATCATTTGCCATTAACCATAACAATCATCACATGATATCTAAGTCCATGACCATCCATCCACACACATCACATGCATCAACAAGCAATTATCACATAATTACTTCTGAAATATATTTTTATTTCAAAAATATAATAATTATATTTTGAAAACCATTTAACTAAACAATTTAGCTAACATGGATAACATCTAAACAACTTTAGATAAATGCCATTCACGTTACTGCATGAATCCGCCAAAATTACAGTTAATTAATTTCACAAGAAATCACATTCTTAATTAATTAACATGCTTTAATTAGATGGTAGGAAATAACTAAACAATTTTAGAATTCCCTTAAACTAATTAAACATTGGGTCAAACATCTGAAAATTAATTTACAGAGAGCTAAAACAATTTAAAAACTCTTAAAACTAATTTCAAAATTTTTTGGAATTTTTTAGAATTTTTCTGTGTTTTAAACAATTTAAAAACTTAAAAAAAAAATTGGGGAAAAAGGGCCGGTCGGATCCGGCGCGGGCCGAATCCGATCGCGGCCAGCTCGGACCGCGGGGGGTTCGCCCGCGACTTACCCGCGGCAGACCCGCGCGGGATCCGCGGCGACCCGCGCGCGGCCCGCGGGCGACCCGCGCGGGGTCGCCAACTCGCCCGAACGGAGGGGCGCGCGGCTAGGGTGAAAACCCTAGCCGCCGCCGCTCTCCGGTGGAGGGCGGCCCCACTGGCTCCCGCGCCGCCTCCAGAGGCCGCGGACGGCGCCGCCGGCGCTGGAGATCGTCTGCCACCGCCCCCAAGAACCCAGAAAACCCCGAGAAAACCCTAGAAATGCAGAAAACCCCCTTTTCTTGGACTGTCCAAGAAGTATGGCGGCGACCTCTTGCAGGGGGGCGTGTGGCCTCTACAGAGGGCCAAACGACGCCACGATGGTTCTTCTCGAAGCCCTTGGTACCAGGAAGAACTTCGTGTACCAAACGGGAAGTGCACATCCATGTGCGACCCAAGAACGAGGTAAAAATTAGGGATTCATGTAGAACGGGAATCGAAGAAAAACACATGAAATGACGTTCATTAGACGCCGATACCGACCGAACCAGCAACCTGGCTCTGATACCACTGTAAGGAAACGATCGGAGCGCAGCGGAAACGTGATTTCCACAGATAGATATCGTTGCCGGCGGTCGCATCGAACACAAAACGGTAAACCTCGCACAGGTAGATCTCATCTTTACCTTTGCGGGGTTGCGTAACTCCCGTATCCGGGGAGGAGGTGGCGCAGGAGGCGCGGGTGCTTCAAGCCGTTCAAGTGTCCGGCCTCTAGACGTATCCACGCGAGCTCCGGACGTAGATGGGATCTCCTCGTTCTCCACGCGTCTCCGGATCTTAGCTCCACCATGTGCTGGAGAGACGAGAGAGAGGGTGGGGGGCGCCCTGGGAGAGAGAGAGGAGGGGGGCGGCCAGGGTTAAGCCTGGAGCTTGGCCCAGGGTTTAACTCTCAGCGTATATTTATAGACACTGCGGTTTTTCATAAAACCCAGTCATTGTCTATAAAGAACACCTTGCCCAGTCTGTTCGGAACTCTTATGCGTGTGACCCTCTAGGCCCAACTGCTAGTCCAGTTTTCACCCATTAAGCTCAATAACTCTTATTGACTTATGGTAATTAATTAACACTCAGATAATTAATTACACAATCAATTATCGTCTCACGATAATTGACCGGGCTTCCAATCAAGTTGGGTGCCAAGGAACACCACTTGATCCTGGAAAGCATTGGGGTTCAGCAACAACCATTCAAGGAACCTTTTGTATCATCAGTTACCACGTGACTATAATCCTTCGCGTACAATGCTCCCGAGTGCACTTAGGGTATGGTCAACTGTCAAACCCTAAATTGCACACTCACTCGGTTTGGGTGCCGTATAACTATATCAGAAAACTCCTTTCTGACAAGTAGTCTTGCCCTGGCCAGGGACTATCAGGCATCCTTCCGTAGAGCATTCACTCTCTATTATCGAGAGCGAGCGATCCCATATTGACCACATAATCACCTTCGAAGGTATTCCGCTAGATCCGAACACTAACTGATTAGACCTCATGGCTAGAGATCTATAAGTCAAGGTCAAAACCCAGAAGTCCACCAACAAGGTGTCCTTGGTGTCTCAGGTCTAAGGACCAATCACGCCACTGTGACAATGAATCTAGCTGGTTGACAGTAGGTAACATTACCATCCAGCGATTCATAACGGATCAGTTCAGTGAATTCATTCTCTAATGAGACACTACAGATTCACCTTAGTGTCCCCACACAAGTGACTATGAGACCAGCCACCCTCATCATATGAGCGGTGCAACCTGTACTAGCCTAACAGATATCGATGTCCTTCTCGGATATCCTCCGACTAGGAACAATTAAGAATATACGTTTAAAGGATATCAATCTCATTGTTATGATCTCATCATAATTAATATCCATTGCGCATATTCATGGACTTCATAATGAAACGATAAACGAATTACACATAACGAATATAAAAGCCTTATTATTATTATCAAAGAACAAGATTGTACAAGTTATGATTGGCTTGAGGACACCCATAACTAACAAGAACAACCACGATAGTAGAAGGAGGACGGTGAGGAAGTACGATTCCCAAACACCATGTTCATCGGGAAATGTAGGGACAAGCAAGGGAAAAGGAAACGTTGTCTACTTTTCCTTGGGAACTGCAGGGGCAAGTAGCGCGGTGAGGAAGAAAGAGTAAATAAGGGAAAAGCCACATATCTCAGTTTTGGCAGGATTTTGAAATCATCTTGTGCTGCCACCACCTGTACTTCTAAAACTGAGTATTATTAGTATAATATGGATATAGACTAGTTATCTAACCGGCGATGTATGATTTTTCCATCATATATTTAAGTGAAATAAATTTAAATTATAAATTTAGATTTGGTATGATCTTTATAATAATAATGGAGGAATATTGAATAAAAAAATATAATATGTAAGAAATATAACATCCTATCTATCTTAAGTTGAAGAACATGTAAAAACACAGCTATGAGTTGCTAACATGGCATATCAAGTCGCCAGTGTACCTTACTGATATAGTAATATTTAAGAAACTAAACAGAATTGCTAACAGAGATCGATGCTACATACAGGCATTAGTGCTAACTTGTGGTGTTTAGCAACAGTGGTGGTGATGGGTTAATCTCATCAGACAGGAGGGCAAACCTTCATCAAGCAGAAGGAATTTGACATGGAGAATCTTGCCCGCCACCTTCTCCGAGATTAGGGTGCCACTCATGCAGAGGTTCCCGTTGGTCGATTTGGTGACGTTGCCAGTGTAGACGAAGGGTAGCTTCTCGTCGGGGAGGGGCTTCCTACTGTAGAGCTACACGCCCGTGTAGTTCATGCCTTTGCCGAGGGCTATGTAGGCAGGGAAGTCACGATCGATTATCCCCCCTCCCACGGTGGTGATCCAGGGGGCCACGTTGGAGAGGCTGGCGGTGCTAGGGCCAGCATTCCCGGCAGAGCATGACACCAAGATCCCCTTCTCCATGGCGGTGAAGGCCCCAATCGCAATGCCGTCCCGGAAGTAGTCGGACTGCCCGCCGCCGAGCGAGAGGGAGAGGACGTTGACACCATCGTCGACAGCCTTGTCCAAGGCGGCGGGGATGTCAGAGCTGAAGCATCCGGTCCAGCAGACTTCATAGACTGCGATGCGGGAAGGGGTGGCCATGCCGCGGGCAGTGACCGACGCGTAACCCAGGAGTCTGGCATCTTGGACAAAGTTCCCAGCTGCCGTGCTGGAGGTGTGAGTGTCGTGGCTGTCGCTGTCGCGGGGGGACGTGAACTCCATGGACTCATTTATGGAACCCATGCTAGCCTCATACCCAGGCAGAGGGCTTAGCCAGTGGGGCCGCCGCATGTTGAAATATCAAACTAGATTTGTAAGACCATTTCTAAGCACAATTTAGGCCATCCAAATGTGTTCGGTGGAGAATGAAAACTCATTTCCTACCACCCATTATATGTTTATTTTATTTTTATTATTTTTCTATCTTTGGAATGTAGACTATTATATAAAGGCCATCATAGCCTCTTGTATGTACAATCCGATTAGAAAAGAGGGAAGGCTCAAGTGAGCACCCATTCATTTTCCTTCTTGTGCCTTGTGCAAATCTTTTGTCCTTTAGTCCCTTGATCATCTAGTAAGAGAATACCTAGAGCCGTGCTTCTAACCTGCCCAGTTCCAACAGAGTGGTATCAGAGCTAAAGATCCTTCTAGGTATTCCTTGTTTCATTGTCTAGTTCTTGAGATGGCATCAAACATGGTCCAATCCTTGTTTCCCAAGTTGATGAAGGAAACTATGAGAATGGTGTATCCAAATCAAGGCATTGTTCAGGTCGCAAGATCTATGGGAGATAGTCTGCGACGGGTATGTGGAACCCACTACCGAGCAAGAGGCTGGCTACATTCAAGAGCAAAAGACTTCTCTGAAAGACCATCGGAAGAAGGACAAGAAGGCCTTATTCTTACTCTATCAAGGGTTAGATAAGGCAAATTTTGAGAAGATTGCCGAGGCAACATCGAGCAAGCAAGCCTGGGACATCCTAGGCATGGTCTACAAAGGTGTAGATCGAGTGACGCGGATTTGCCTTCAAACCTTGAGGGCCGAATTCGAGGCTGCTCGTATGAAGGAGGTGAGAGTATCTCCGACTATTCTTCACGGTTACTTGTGATCGTGAATCAGATGAAGCAGAATGGCGAAAAGATCAGTGACATCCGTGTCATTGAGAAAATGCTTCGGTCGCTAACACTAAAGTTTGAGCATGTGGTCGTCGCCATCGAAGAATCCAAGAACTTGGAAGCTCTTAGTGTTGAAGAGCTTGTGGGGTCGTTGCAAGTTCATGAGCAACGGATCCAGTTGATGTCTCAATCAACTATGGTGGAGCAAGCATTGGAGTCTAAATTGACTCTCAATGATCAACAGAGAGGTCGTGGCAGAGGCAACAACCGTGGAAGAGGTCATGGTCGTGGAAATCAACAAAACTATGGCTACTCCCACAGAAAGAATTTGATGCAGGCCGAGGTAAAGGTAAGTACAAAGGCAACCGAAAAAATGTAAAATGCAACAATTGTCAGAAATTTGGGCATTTTGCATCTGAATATCGAAGCAAAAGATAGATCGAGAAGACTAATCTAACTTTGCTGAAGCTTCAAATGCTGAGGAGGATCCCACTCTTCTCCTTGCACGAGAGGAGACACTCGAGCAACAAAATGTGTGGTTTCTTGATTCAGGTGCAAGCAACCATATGTGTGGAAGGAAGGAGCTCTTTGAAGAGCTCTCCGATAATGCCCATGGTACTGTTAGCCTCGGAGATTCATCTAAGCTAGCAGTGGAAGGTAAAGGAAATATTAAAATATTCCAAAAAGATGGTACGCCTCAATACATTTCTAATGTATATTATGTACCTAACATGAAGAGCAATATTCTTAGTATTGGGCAACTCCTTGAGAAGGGTTACTTGATACACATGAAGAACTGCATGCTTAGTCTGATAGATGCAAGAGGAAGACCGATTGCACGTGTTCAGATGGCCAAGAATCGGATGTTTCCTCTCCACCTCAAGACAACACTAGAGAAGTGCTTCTATGGACTCATAGAGGATGAGTCATGGAAGTGGCATTTACGGTATGGACATCTCCACTTCCACAATTTGAAGCAATTAGATTCTAAAGGCATGGTGCAAGGTTTGCCGTCAATTAAAGAACCAGATGGCATATGTGAGGCGTGCACACTTGGGAAGCAACACTGGCATCCTTTTCCAAAGGGTAAGTCTAAGAGGGAATTGGCACCACTGGAGTTAGTGCACACAGACATTTGTGGTCCTCTCGAGCCTATATCTCTTGGAGGTAATCGTTACTTTATTACGTTCATTGATGACTATAGTAGAAAAATATGGATTTATTTTATAAAACAAAAGTCAGCTGCTTTTGATGTATTTAAACATTTTAAAGCTCGTGTTGAGCAAGAGAGTGGTTGTAAATTAAAAGTTCTTAGATCTGATCGAGGTGGAGAATACACATCGAACATGTTTAAGAACTTTTGTAAACATGAAGGCATTAGACAACAGTTTACAACTGCTTATACACCGCAGCAAAATGACGTTGCCGAGAGGAAGAACCGAACCATTCTTGAGATGGTGAGGACTATCATGAAAGAGAAAGGTCTGCCTAAAACTTTTTGGGCAGAAGCTGCTGCATGTACACCTCCTCCTCAACCGAAGTCCAACAAAAGCATTACAGGACCTGACGCCCCAAGAAGCATGGAGCGAAAAGAAGCCAAGTGTTGACCACCTCCGCATTTTTGGGTGCATTGCATATGCACAAATACCAGAAGAGAAGAGAAAGAAGCTAGATGATCGTGGAGAGAAGTGCATCTTTGTCGGCTATAGTGGTGAGTCAAAAGCTTACCGACTCTACAATCCACTTACTAACAAAATAGTGGAAAGTAGAGATGTTGTTTTCAGTGAAGTAGAGGCTTGGAGCTGGAATGAGACTATCGACAAAAAGATGGTGATGGAAGAATCAGAAGGTGAACAACAACCACCTCCACCACGGCAAACACCACCATCTTCTCCACAAGTTTTTTCCTCCGAAGGGAATGAGGCATCATCCCGAGATACTCCATCTACATCACAAGGCCCTAGTTCTTCTTCAAGGTTTTTCTACAAAGATGAGAAGCTTGAGGGAGATCTATGAGCAATCAGAAGTAGATGGAGAGACAAATCTTTTCTGCTTATATGCTGATCACGAGCCTCTCACTTTTGATGAGGCCGTAGAACAAGATTATTGGAGGACGGCGATGAAGGAGGAGATCCATGCCATTGAGAAGAACAAGACTAGGGAGTTAGTCACACTTCCAACAAGTCACAAAGCCATCGGTGTTAAATGGGTCTATAAGACCAAACGCACTGCTGATGGAAAGATAGAAAGATACAAGGCGAGACTTGTAGCTAAAGGCTACAAACAGAAGTATGGTGTGGACTACGATGAGGTCTTTGCACCTATTGCTCGACTTGACACTGTAAGTTTATTAATTTCTCTTGCAGCTTACCATAGATGGAAGATCTACTAGTTGGATGTCAAATCAGCTTTTCTAAATGGACCACTAGAAGAAGAGGTCTACATCGAGCAACCAGAAGGCTTCATTGTTGAAGGCGAGGAACACAGGTGTGTCGCCTAAAGAAAGCCCTCTATGGGTTAAAGCAGGCACCACGGGCCTGGAATTCATGCATAGATCGTTATTTGCATAAAAATGGCTTCATCAAATGCCCGTATGAGCATGCTATCTATGTGAAAAAGGAGATCATGGAGAATTCCTCTTTATATGCCTTTATGTTGATGATCTGTTGTTCACAGGAAACAACCAAGAGATGTTTGATGATTTTAAGAAAACTATGTTCAAAGAATTCGAGATGACTGATTGTGGGCTTATGTCCTACTTTCTCGGTATAGAAGTGAAGCAGAGAGAAGATGGGATTTTCCTATCTCAGAGAAAGTATGCAAAGGAGATCCTTGAAAAGTTTAAAATGGAATACTGCAAGGCTGTAAACACACCTGCGACAACAAGATTGAAGCTGACAAAGAATGGAGAAGGAGAAGCCACTGATCAAACTCTATATCGGAGCTTGGTTGGGAGCTTAAGGTACCTTACTATCACTAGACCTGACATTGTCTATGCTATTGGTCTTGTGAGTAGATACATGGAAACTCTAAAGAATCTCATTGGCTTGCTGCAAGAGAATTCTAAGATAATAAAAGGCTCTATGGAGTATGGTCTCTTTTATCCCTATGGTAGAGAAGCCAAATGTTTGGCTACTCAGACAGTGATTGGGGTGGTGATCTTGATGAAAGAAAAAGCACCGCAGGTTATGTTTTCTTCTTTGGACCAATGACTTTCTCATGGAGTTCAAAGAAACAAGGTGTGGTGGCCTTATCAAGTTGTGAGGCTGAGTATGTCGCAGCTTCGTCTACTGTGTGTGAAGCATTATGGCTAAGGAATCGCTGAAGGAATTATATCATCCTGAGTTAGAATCCACAAAATTTTTGTGGACAATATGTCTGCTATAAAGCTCTCGAAGAATCCAGTAGAGCATGGAAGGAGCAAGCATATTGACACTAGATTTCACTTTATTCGAGATCATGTGAAACTAAAGAATGTGAAGCTTGAATACTGCAGCACTATAGAACAAGTGG
>JACBKR010006466.1:0-12379 GCA_014218235.1 Colocasia esculenta
TGCTTTCCGCATGTTTGAAACCGATGGATGGTGGATTGAGACACGTGTTCACTACACACTTGCACATCTAGGTAGCCCTTTCTTGGGGATTTGGAAGCTCTCTATCAGTCATTCTGTATCGGTAGACTAGCAACATTTTCTCTAAGACCTCCGTAAATCTTCGTACTCATGGATTCCCTCATGAAGACTGAGTTGGTTGTACCATTGAAATTCCATGGAGATAGCGTGCACTTCCTTTCTTCTCTTGTTCTCATGAGTGTGATTATAATCTAGACTAAAGCCATTAATGTAAAGATTGAACTAAAGTATAAATTGTGCCGTTGTGCTGCCAAATTATCTCTTGACTATTGTATCATGAAATCATGTTTGCCTTACTTATTACTTGTTCTCATCATCATTATGAACATGACATTACACATGTTTACATCTTGAAACTCTTATTGGTCATTATTATGACTGGGTATCTGCATTTAAAATTAAAGTGAAATGCTGACCAGGCACGGCGAGTGTCCAAGGGCTCCAGTCTAGCTCCCAATGATGAGAGTCATAATATACTGTTAACCATGGGGTATAATGATTACTGGAGTTGCATCTGCGCTGAGAGTACTTGCGTGTTGAATGCTAGATATAATGACCACATACACGTGTCCTAGTGTGCATTTCAAGGTGGATCTTTTCTTGGTGTACATTAGTGTTTTCGTGCCTAATTAGTGTTTACATGATCATGCTCGTGCGTGCTTGCTTGCTTGCGTGATATGGCCATCCTGCATTTATTACAATAGTGATATCTTGCGTTCTTGAAAACTATTGACATCAAGTGAAATCTTGCGTGCTTGTACAAAGCGATATATTGCTAGTTCTATCTCGTTATATTGTTCTAGATCTTGCTCTATCAAGATCACTCTATCTAGCTTGTTCATGTATCATGCTTTAATGAGTTTTATTCGTACATGCATATCATGACATTCATCATGCGTACCTAGTTCTAAATTGTTAATCACTTATATCATTGCTTGCACATTGAGATATAAATCCTATTAGGCTAGTTTGCTCATTCCCTACTTTTAACCATTCTAGGTGATTATAAAATACAAGAGAAGAGCAAGTCGAGGATGAGAATGCGTTCGAGTGATGAGCGTTCCAACTATGTGTCTAGCTATAGTTAGTGCTTTGAGTGTTAGATTTGTAGTAGGTAGTGAGGAATAAATGTACTTTCCTTTTATTGAGTCTTAGTCCTGTATTAGTTCCTTTGAAAACAAATATGAGATTTGAATACAATTTCATGAGTTCATATTTTGGGCCCTATTATGATGTGTGTTGTTATACACGTAGTGCGTGCTATATAGAGACTTTTTGCGACTGTTCAAATCTCGGGATATCGACCGATATTATCCGAATTAATTATCCGTTGCGTAATTATCGGGACATGACATACTTACTCAGACTTCAGTAATACCAAACTCTTTAGCTTAAAGATGTTGACAAGTGTTTCATGTGTAGCGTGCGGAGTTGGAGAGGTTGAGGACGTCACAGACGGGTGTGTCCTCATCTTAGGCAGCAGTAGGGCATCCCCAGTCTGACTTCGTCGATCAGTTGGCGGGTGCCCTTAGGAGGGATGAGGAGGCGGAGGTGACATTAGAGGAGAGGGTGAGTGTAATTGGAACCTAATTACCTTTTAATTAGAGATCGTGTGCTAACATGATGTGACACAGGTTGCGGAGTTGAGGACCGCCACCGCGCAGGCGAGCCATTGGCGCGAGCAGGTCGATGCTGCGGCAGCAGTGATGGCTCAGTAGCGCTTATAGGCAGAGATGGTGGTGGCGCAGGTGGGTGAGCTGTCATGAGAGCTGGCGATGGTGCGCATGCAGGGATCTTATGTGGACCAGGCAGAGCTAACTCAACTGCGTGTCGAGATGTCCTCACATCAGATCTGCCTCGACAAGCTCTGGACCATGGTGGCGCTGATCGGGCAAAGCCGGAGCAGAAGCAGAAGCAAAGTAAGTGGCGCCTCAATGAGGCAGTATCTTGTAGGTTCCTCTAACCATCGAAGGAACGAGGAGGAGGAGAGGTGCCATGAGGGTGCGATGAGTGCCTAGAGCGTGAGGGGCAGTGGTGATATGCCACCTCCACCCGAGAGACACGAGGGATTTGGGGAGAGTGGTGGTGGACAGTGAGGAGCTTGTGAGCCACCTCCCCCTTATCTATGTTCATGATGTTCATATAGTGCAGTTCACTTACTTTTGTGTCAGTGTTGAAATGTGTTGACTAGAATGTGATTAACACAATTGAGAAGTGAGATCTTAGAGAGACACCAAGCATTTTGTTGCCTTGTTCAAAACATCTTGTCCCTGCACACTCAACAAACCAAGTTAGATCTGCTCTTTGACTCAGCCCCTTGCATTAAGCAAGATTTGACTTTAACTTAATGATAGTCAAGAGGTTGAGCCTTATTAAATAAGCAAAAATAGAAAGTAACAATGCATGCTAAAAGAATGACATGTAACCCTAATTTTTTTTTTGGATTTTTAGATTTTTCCATTTTTTTAGATTTTTGGATTTTTAGATTTTTTTATTTTTTTTGATTTTCTATTTTTTTGGATTTGTGGATTTTTTTTTTTTTGTATTTTTGGATTTTCTACAGTGCTAATACCTACATTTGAGTTATTGGCTAGGAGTCTCATCTTCCTTCTCTTGTTGTCAAACATCCCTGAGTGCAATGTGCATTCATTTTCTTAACAACTCCTTGATTGACTACCCGCTAGTTGTTAGTGTTCTTACGCAGATCGTGTGTGGTAATGATCTGGCCATTAGTAGGAGTAAGAAGATGTGGGGGTAAGACTTAGCGTTGGCCTACCGGTTAGGGTGTAGCTTATGTGGATTCTATCTGTTGTCTAGAGACTTTGTGGTCATTGATTTTTTATTTGGGGCATCCGTACGACTGGGCTCAAGGATGTCTCACAGGAAATTGTACTGCCACTCTTTGCCATGCCCCTATTCCTCACTTTGGCTCATTTGTTTATCTGTATTTTTTTCATTTCTTTCTTTTGCAAGCTTAATTGACCGTCTCTATTTGAGATTTGAATCACACATGATCTACCTCCCTTTTTGGCTTCAAACTAGCGATCCATTTGCCCTTACGCTTCGTCCGAGTAAGAGGAGAATAGGCCTTCATATGCCCTGCACAAGGGCTAAGCAGAAATACATCTATCTAGAGGACACTCGACCGTGGGTTGTTGTGTCATGTGTCTTGGCTGAATAGAGGGGTTATTTAACAACCATAAAAGGATAAAGGACCCAAAGACCGATGGTACTCCATGTATGGTAGCGCCGCTATAGAGACTCTTTTATAAAGGGTAGAATATTTTAAGATACAATCCATTCCACGGGTGAGAGTTCTCCTCACCATCGACATTCACCAGCTACTTCACGATAATACCAGATGGATCCAAGGCGATGGCAAGGATATTGACATTTTATCTGATATTTGGATTGGGGATAGGCCGTTGGTAGACTTGTTGAGCTCTCCTTATGAGGGGATAGCATTGCGCTTAAGGAGGTCATCTCAGCTCTTGATCATCCTATCAGACCCCTTCTCCCCAGTGGCGTCCTCCACGGGGTTGTGCTGAATGAAGAAAATGATAAATGTTTTTGGCGGCCATCTAAGGATGGGAATTTTTCTGTTAAGTCAGCATACAACCTGGTTCGTTCGGTTGGTATTAAGAGATATGCTATGACTAAAATCTGGCACAATAGTTTCTATAGAAGAGCTTCTTTGTTCTGCTAGAAGCTTCTTAACAGAGTGGTCTAGTGGACCAAAGATTGCAGAAAGTGGAATTGCCATGGTATCTTGCTGCTCTTGCTGTAGTCTCTCCCAAAATGAGGATTATAATCACCTTTTTATAAATGGCGAGTTGGCTCTTTCCCTATGGAATGGTTCTTGTCGCTCACCAGTTCAAAGGTTCACCTCCATAGTCACATTACTACGAGGATATGGAGTTTTTTTCTTACGGTTACTAATACTTCTACTACTTTGGGGTTTGTTTCTCTTCACTCTCTAATTCTCATGCTGTGGGAGATTTGGAAGGGGAGATGCGGGATGAGATTTGAAGACAAAAGCCTTCTGCAGGAGCAGCGATCAAAAACATTAATTTATGGTTGCTCATTCTCTTGCTTCTATTTAGTTCAAAGTGACGCCTTCTCCTCAAGAAATGTAGGTTCTTATGTTATTTGGTTTCTCTCCCAACTTTTCTACCAGCAGCTCAAACTCATATGTTGGATACCTCCTATTATGGACTATTGCTTGATGTGGATGGTGCTAGTAAGGGAAATCCAGGTGTCTGTGGGGAGGAGGATGCATTCGTGATAAGAAGGGTGTAGTGTTGGTGGCATTTTCTCAATATTATGGTTTTGGAATAGCATTATTGCATAAGCTAGAGCTCTTTGTGATGGTATCCGCTTGGCAGATTTCCTGGGACTTCAGATTGCTATGGTTCATTTAGATTCTTTAGATTTGGTGTACTCTCCCAATCTGGAAGATGTCCTTCATGGAAAGCTTATTATTGGTGGCGTGAAGCTTATCTATGATCCATGAGAAGACCTTTCACTCGGCCATGTATATCGGGAGGCTAATCAAGTGGCGGATGGTTTAGCTAACTTTGGTTTTTGTCCAAGGAAAACAAGGTGTATTGGCGTCTTGTAGTATTCCTCATAATTGTAAGGTCCTTTAGTCTTGGATAAAACTGGTCTCTTTCATGTTAGACTCTTGTAACCAGTTTGTTCTTTTGTACTTTTCCATTCATAATATATATCCCTGGCCCAGGTTACTCTGGTGGAGTGAGAACATTCTTCCTCCTTGGGGAAGGGTGCACTCTCCTAGACTTGGAACCTGAGGACATTTTTTAAAAAAAGGGTGTTCCCAGGGTACACTTCTTTGACTACCTATGGACCCACCCAATTAGCTTGCAATTTTGACCTAGGACCTCATGGTTTTATGAAAATTCGCTTCAAAACCATGTCTCCTTCTTGAAATTTATGTTCAATCACTTTATTTTGAAAAGATCTTGAAAGTCTATTTTGATATGAAAGCATGTTATGGTTGTGGCCAGACGCCATTCATCTAAGAGTTCCAATTGTGTAAGTAACGCCTCTCGATGTTCATTGACACTAAGTTCTTTGTCCAGTTGTACCCTTAGAGAAAGAATGAGTATTTCATATGGAACCACCGCCTCCATCCCATAAGTAATTGAAAAGGGAGTTTGCCCCGTGGGCGTGCGGATGGAGGTACGGTAGGCCCATAGAGCCTCAGTCAATTTCTTAGGCCAATCAGCGAATTTGTGTGACTCATTAGTTTTCTTTAAAATTTCAAAGTGTTTTATTTGTGGCTTTGGCTTGGCCGTTGCACTGTAGATAGTACGGAGAGGAATGCTGTAGAGAAATAATGAATTTCTTACATAAGTCCTGAAGCTCTTGTGATATGAACTGGGGTCCATTGTCGGTGACGATGCCGCTTGGCACTCCAAACTGTGAGATGATGTTCTTCATGATGAATCGGCACATGTTTGATCCTTTGATTTCGAAGATGCTTCAGCTTCAGCCTACTTGGTGAAATACTCAGTAGTAGCGAGGATGAATGATTTCTATTTAATTTGAGCATTAGGATCGCTAAGGGGTCCAATGATGTCAAAAGCCCATATGGAGAAAGGGCAAGGAGACGATAGTGTTGGATCGAGATGGCACTAATGATGTCCTAGAGGGGGGTGAATAGGACTTCTTGTGCTTTTAAAAAATTTATCTAAAATTAAACAGCACTAAATAAATATGTTAGAATTTAGTGTAGTGTGTGATTCAAGTGTAATTAGCAGAAACAATCACACAAGTGCACAAGGAGATTTATCCTGGTTCGACGCTTCCCACATGGAAGTCCTACATCTAGTCCTCAAGCCAACCACTTGAGATTTCACTAACTGCCATAAGCTTGGTCTTCCCTCACCCTTGAGAGGAATTACACGCCCACTTGCTCCTAAGCAAGTCTTCCCTTACCAGGGGTACAAGCACCACCTTCAACAAGGTCTTCCCTTTACAAGAGGGGAAATGCAGGAACAATCCTCCTGCAAGAATTACACAGAAAGAGATGTAAAAACACTTGTGTGTTTGTCTCAAGAATGAGCAAACACTCCTAATTTTGAAAGGATACAAGGATAAGAGTTGCAACTAAAATCCTTTCTAAACAAGCAGGGTGGACTAAAAGATTTCTAATTACAATTGCCACCCAAAGAGAGACTTCTATGAGAATGGGAGAGCTTGGAGAGTTTTCTGAATGAGGAGCTCTCAATCATGTAGCTTGGAAGAAGGCTTGTGATCTCTTGCTAGCAGAAGGCAGAGGAGAACTGAAGAGAATGCTAGCACAACTCTAAGTGTTCATTTTCTGGTTGTATGGTATATGTCTTTCCAATCAAACTTCAGCTTCTTTTATATTCCTCAGAAGAATGTAGCCGTTTGAAGTGGCCGTTAGAAATCTGGCCGTTTGAGGAGAGACCTTTGATCCTATGTTGGTTGAAGATGTTGTCCATAGGCCTTCTCACTTTTAGCTTTCCAAAGGCTTCCAATGAGGCTTGTAGCTTCTTAGCTTTGAGGTCAAGCTACAATTAATTTGCTCTGTGTAAGCCCATGTTGAAAACATGTCTACTAAATTTCCTGCAGCAAAGACATGACAACAGGATAGGGTACCTCCATACTTTATGAGGTAGGTAAGTCATAGAAAAGAAAAATTATGGAAACCTCGGACAGATAGCTTTTCACACCAATAAAGGATGGATAGACAGTTTGCAAACAAAAGGTATGGACAAGTTCTGACAGTGGTAGGTGAGCCTCTGTCAGAAGCCATGCGTCTGAAAATAATCAATGCAACATATCTTCTGAAATAGAGAGAATGCAGACTACTATCATGAAGCAAGAGATCAATTTGAACAGATGTTTTCAAATACATTCAATTGACAATTTTTAGAAGAATATTTTAAGTATAATATGTCTTATCATGTCAGAATATATTAATATTTGATAGATAGAGAAACATTCAGTCAATGTAGGTCTTAATGGAAATCATATCAAGGAGATAAATGATATGCAATCAAAAATTCATAAGCTGATAAAATGTATCTTCATAGAAAAATACAAGTACAGGATTTTTCCAGTGATGTCGGATTCAGAAGAGAGTGTAATTCGACTCTAGGAGTCAGAGACATAATTATGGATAAATTCACTTCGTCAGAATTGCATTAAGATAATATCATTCGACTTTGAGAGTCGGATAGAAATGCATCTGAAAGTCATAATTCGACTTCCATGGAGTTAAATAGAACAAGATAGAGAATTTGACTTTAGAAGTCGGATATAGAAAATTCGACTTTTGAGAACTAAAGTCCAAAATGAAGTATCCGACTGTAGGAAGTCAGATTCAGAGAAGTTAGATTCTGAAGTATTCGACTGTATGAAGACGGAGTTGACAGTCGGATACAGTGTAGTAGTTTGGACTTAGAAAATTTTTGAGATGATTTTGTGCAGACATTTCGATTCTAAAGGATCGGAGTCCACAGTCGGATTGTGATGTTTGTGGACTTCGAAAATTTTCGAGATAGAGTTTGTCCAAACTATTTCTGTGATATGTTTATTTAATTTGTAGAAAGTCTTTTAAAGGTTTTGTCATAGCAAAAACACAAAGTTATAATAATTGAAAATCTTTTAAATTATTTTCTTAGGGTAGTTGCTCACAATTCTCCCCCTTTTTGTTAATGACAATCTTTAAATAGACAGTGAAAAACAAGTATAACTTCTTTCTCCCCTTTGTGACATTAACAGAAAAGGTAAGATATCAGAAGAAAAAAGATATAGAGGGATGAAAACATTGAGAAACCAACACATAGCTTATATTTCATAAATTTAAATATGTAGGTACATGATTGTATCTAAGATCTGGTAAATAGCTTGGTAAATACAAGAAGCGGGGAATCTGATCTAGATAAGGCTGGAGAAGGTCTCACAACTTCTTCTCATTGTCAAGAAGAAGTTCTCAAAAGATTCATATCAATTTTAGTTGGGACCTATAGAAGGGAGTTTCCTATGAGATTTAATGTGATGTTTGTGGTACCAAGAAAGCTTGGTATAATAGTGACTCTGCCGCAGAAGATTTTTAGGAGGAACAAATTTCCTAGAGGCTGCTAGATGGAAAAGTCATGCATTGTAAATTCCAGTGCAAGCCTTGGGAGATAGCTGCTTCCTTAGCCTGATAGTACACTAAGTACCTCTGCTCCCACTTATGAGCAAGAGACTTCCAAGGTCATTATAGGCTTTGCAAAGATACTCAGTGACAGAAATCTTTAGCTTCTCACAATCTGCATGATCCTCAGGATAAGCTACTGCCCATTGATCTTCTGTGAACCGCTCAGACTCAGCAAAACAAAGCTGAAAATCCATCATATGCTGGAATTCTTTGGAGCTTGCATAAACACAAACCTATGGAAGGACAGTTTTTAATTTGTACTTGATTCTGAATCTGGAGGCTAGCCGATGTGCTGTTAAAGATTAGCTGAGCAAAGTCCTTTCTTGATGAAATGGCACCAACCAAGGATGGATACAAAGTAGATGGTAATCCAACTATCATGGACGGGGTGATTTCTCTCTGACCTCTGATAAGATGTTCCCATTGGCCTTTAGTGACATCAGACAGCCCCCATTTAACTCTAGCAAAATTAAATTCTTTCATCCTTGAGTACTTAGCTTGAGAGTCTCTAATGAAGGTTCTAAACATGTCATAGAACCTAAGATTTAGGTGGAGACTAACATCCATAAATTGGTTCCTAGACTGGTTTGCAGGTACCTGGTGGCTTCACCAGGATAGAGTTCAAGAAACTCTTTAGTGTTAAGAGAACGACATCTCTGAGATATGAGCTGGAGATTAGATAACAGGATTTGGGTAGAAGGAATGAGTAGGAAGCCAGTCTTCAAACATGAAACCTGGCATTTCATGAACTTCAAGGAATGCCTTGATGGCAAAAATTCCCTGAACAGTTCATATGGTGTTCTGAGTGGTAGATGAAGGCATACCAAAATGGAGGAAGGAGTTTGGCAGGGTTGTCTTTTTAGCATGCGCCCACCTTTAGATGAAAGTTGAATACCAAGAAGTATTTCTGAAAGGGAAAGGGTGATCTCCTGCTAAAGATGAGGAGGCAGTAGGAAGAGGAAAGAAATTTGTAGGTTGTGTGTGGAGAGGACGAATGGTTGCCATGGATTGCTTGAATTGGTATTTCAAAGGATAAATTTTGAAATTTGTATTGTGAGATGCATTGGTTGTTCCTCTAGAATAATGTAGAGGGAGGAGGATCAGAGGATGTAGGAGGTGGAGTTTGTTCAATAATGGAAGGAGTGGGAGTAATGGGTACAGTAGGAAGAGATGAGGAAGTAGGGGTAGTTTTGGTTCAGGAGGAGCAGGATCAGTGGTAGTGGTGTGAGCAGAAGGAGTTGGTTTAGGAGGAGGAGGAGGAGAAGAAGAGGACACATGTTTTCCCATTTTATGAAGTCTTCTCTTTACCTTCCTCTTAAAGGTGTTGACCTTGGACCTTGCATCAATAACTGGATCATGAGACTCTAAGGGCCTCTTAAGCCTAGACTCTGCTGATGCTGCTGAATATCAGGCTCAACCACAACTGAAATCTGTTGCTGCTGAATTTCTTCTTCTACTGCTAAGGACTGCTCTGACAATGATTGCTCCTTCTCTTGTTCCTGGGCAGGCTACTACTCTTCATGCTGCTGGACATGCTGCTCTTCATGCTGCTGCACATCCTCTTATTGTTCCTTATGCTGATGTTGTTGCTGCTCTGGTAGTTGCTGCTCTTCTTCATGGGTGGATGAAGGTGCAGATGGCTGATTAGTGCCCTGATGGCACACTAACTGAAGTAAGAGGTCCTTCATTTGCTTGAACTCATCAGCCAAACCATCAAACTTTGCATCAACAAATTCAACTTGCAACTGAAGAACTGACAAGCTCTCTTGTTGCTTTGTCAGTAAATCCAAAAGTGTTCAAACTGTTGCTATTCTCCCCCTGAGACCTTGGTCGGGTCTCAAACTGAGAAGGGGAGGAGTGATGCTGCCTTTCTTCAAATTCTTACTCTATAGGAGTAGATTTGGGAATGACATTTTGATCTTGTGCTACTCCCTTGCCTCTTATATCTCTTAACACCTGATTGATTGTTTCTTCTGGTGCATCTTGTTCTGGAGGGGAGACAGGAACTTGTCTTTGCTGAAATTGCTCTTGTTCTAGTTGCTCTTGTTCCTGTTGCTGAACTTGATGTTCTTGTGTAGAGGCTTCCATTCTATCTTCTTCTCTGGCTTCTTCTTCTTGTTGACTTGCTGGAATAGATGATAGATCCAATCCTTCATCAGGAAACACTTTATGGGTGCACTGGGGCATAGATTCCTTAACCCATAAGTTTTGGGCCTTGTCTTCCAAGATGTAGTGGCTTCCCCTTAAGGTAGATAAGCCAATCTTCTCTTTCACGCCTGTTGGAATATCCCCACTTAGATCTACTGAGAACCTCTTGAAAATCAAAGATAGCAGAAGTCCATAAGGAAGAGACTCTTGCAGATTCTTTGATGCTATCATTTTCTCCAAAATGACTACTGGCAGATTAACTCTATGCTTCTCAATGGCTCAAAATAGTAGACTACCATTCCTGGCAGTAATGGAGGAATGGGTGCCAGCCCTGGGAGTGATGATGTTGGTGATCACTGAGTGGATAAGCCTTTTCTCTACAGACAATTCATTAACCAAAAGACCTTTCTTGCTAACAGTCCCCAAACTTCCAATAATTCCCATTTTTTGCTTATCCAAAGGGACAATCTCACTGAGCTTGTGCCCGAAGTTGGGACAGCCCAAAAGTTCTTCAGAAACAGTAACCTTGGTCCCTTTCACATATCCAGTGACTGAACTTTCAGAGGAAACCTAGAGGGTGACAAAGAATGCCTTAAGGGCATCTTCGAAAGAAGGTTCAGAGATCCTGCACAGACTGGCCCAACCCATCTCCTCTAAGGTTTCTGCTACCCACCCTAGGGTACCATGTAACTGAGAAAAGTCTACGACCTTACCTGGGCAGATGGAAAACTTTGCAAGGGAAAGGCACTGGAACTGCTCAGGGGTGAGCATGGTTCCCTTAGAAGCCTTGGAGGATGCCATCTAGATAGAAAAGAGATAGAGAAGATTCAGGGAATTGTCGAAGGAGTGAAAGGAATGTAGTTTAGAGAACAAAGAGCCTACCTTTCTTTAGAGAAAATGAGAAAATCCACAGAAGCTCTAAAGAGGGTTCCGGAGATGAACAGTGTGTGCGGGAAGAGGAGGAAGACGACTGAAGAGTTGGAGAGAGAGTTGAAAGGTGGTTTTCAGACAGAAAGAGGTTGTCCTCATATAGAGGGAGAAAAGTAACTGACCAGAGATTTCAGGATGAACGGACGTGATTACTGTCTGAACCGTTACGTAATAATTGTGTCTTAATTTCAATTATAAGCACCTTTTTAGACTTCGACTCTAGGAAGTTGGATTGTGTCTCTGACTGTAAGAGTCGAATGAATTAATTTTAACATAGTCTGATATGTAACGACCGAAGAATCCGATAACCGGAACCCTCCAAGTATCTAACCATTGGACCACCACCCACGATCCGATGACCCGGAAGGGTTAGAATATGTCTACGAGATATACAACAAGTTAAAATAGCTAAACAAATATAAATACAACATAGGAAGAAATCATATACACAATGTCCCCATATAATTCAAGTGCAAATAGAAATACTAACCATTGCTAGCACTGCTAACCACAGTGGCACAACGCAGACCATCCGAACACGAGCACCTGGCTCCCTCGAGCTCAAACCTGGAGGAAGTATAGGAGGGGATGAGCTCGCGAACGAAGCCCAGCAGGAACCCAACCCCTCACCGGTTCGACAGAGGAAACAAGAACAACGCAGCTAAACTAGAAAGAAGAACATTAGAACTAAAGTAAACAAGCTAACTACATCAAGCGGAAGGGGGTGGTAGCTCAACAACAAGACTACTAACTGAGTAGGTGAATTAATAACACAATTGAGCAAGTACTAAAATAAATAAACGGAAGTACTCAAGTCCACAGTATCACCAACACGCACAACAACGCACGTCTCGACCTTGTAAATGTGCTCCGAGCACGCCACAATACTGCACAAGCAGACGTAAAACCCTCGTTTGGACAACACACACTAGCCACAGCACAACCTCTATTGGTCAGTGGTTAGGTGCGCCCACCTGTTCTTACCGGTCCACACAGTCCAGGTCTCCCCTCCCGTCAGAGTGAGAC